>JABASI010001301.1:0-26215 GCA_019776505.1 Tomocerus nigrus
ATAATGCCGTGACGTCATTTATAGTTCAATCAAAGTGTGAAATGAATGTGAAAAACTTCATTCTTGGATCATTGAAATACTTCAATGATGCAAGAGTGAAGAACTTCATTTTAACGTCATAATAACTTCACATAAAACGCAAACTATAAATTTGGAAAGTGAAAAATTTCACTTTAACTTCATGTTAACGTCACGATAACTGAACTATAAACCAGGCATAAAAATTGAAATTACTCTTGGGTACTTCTTTTCGATTTTTAAAATTTTACTCGAAAACTAAAACTCTTGAACTGAAGAATTAAAGCAGGGGACACACTGTTATTACTTGCGATTTATATATAAGTAGCAACGACATAACAGAAAGTATAGTACAGAAATACTGGCAAAGAATTGTTATATATCATTTCGAATTTTCATTTGAACCCACATTCCATCACATTGATTGAAAGGAAATAACAATATAATGATTAAATGGACTGCAGACGCAGAGTGTCCAGAGTACTACTTGCTAATTTGCAACTTGCAAATAATTCAGAATAAATTAGTACAATAAGAGGAAAGGTCACTTAAAAATTTGGTCTGTTGGAGGAGTATGGTGCAAACGTTTTGAATGAAGCCGGATTAGTGCTGAGCTGAAGAACTAGAAATTGTGTTTATTAGTAGGGATAATTATAACTCTGCAGTTATTAGGATGTAGGAGGATGTGTTCTGTTATTTGCACACTTGCATAAGGAAGTGAGTAGTGTAAATGTAGCATCAAAGAACACATGCAAATAATAGACTCATTCTATTCGCTATGACTTGCAAGTTATAGTTATTGAGGATAATAATAATAATATAAGATATGAGCATATTATTATAGGCATATAGAGGATTATGTTATGCTGTTCATTTTATTTACTCGTGTTTTTACCCCAATAGATATCTCTTATAGTATTTATTATGTCCCATGTCCCATAATATGGCGATTCCCCAGAAAAAGTCAGTATGCATATAAATATTATAAGAGTTTTGGTATATGGTTTTACAATAGCTTAATATGAAACAAGGACTAATGTCGCTGTGTAATAGTTTGACATTATCTCTGTTTCGCCCAACGCGGACTTATGCTAAGATAAAAATACATCCTGTACCTATGTACATACATATTGTGTGTAGTTTCCTTATGTACTGGGAGTATTCATGCAACTTTTGCACTATCTTATCATCAACGTTTTTGTGTGATGTGTAATATATAGAAAAGACACTAAGGACTGATTTTAAATTCTAGTCAACATGACTAGGATCAGACTGTAAGAGTGAGTGAGTTGAATACTAAACACAGATTAGCCTGTCTGTAGTAGAAAGGAAGAAGATGGTTCAAGCGAATCATAGGCAATTTTAAGGTAGCTATAAAAGTGTGTGTTTCCAGCTAAAATACAGCTACCACTGATAATAGCAGTCGGAAAATGTTTTTAGCGAAAATCATGTTCATTGCAACGTGATTTTTATTTTCCTTGAGTTATTCCTAGACTGTTATGGATTTTTCAGCACAGTGCATGACCGATAGGGCAAGTATCAAGTGTAAAAGTGCGTTTACATTTCATTCGTCATTCTATTACATTATTAGAGTAGAAGATATCGTATACGGTAATGATGCGCTAGATTACATTTATGATTTGACATAAAAACTCCCAGTGAAAGTTTTCTCATAAAAATCTAATTTTAGATCTGTACAAATGCAAACAAGTAGCTCGTGTCCTTGTTGATAAAGTAAATTGAATCCTTTATAGAATATGCACAAAGATATTTCTGATTACGACGATCCTTACATATACTATTCTAACCAATAGTAATACTTGCCAATCAGAATCAGAATGCATTCAGATATTCACAATGAGATTCCTAGAAAGATGTTTTGTTCTCCTTCTCTTCATGGGAATAACAGGAACTATTTTATTTTATACAACTCTACCTAAGTCTGAAACATCCACTTCAGTTAAACAAACTTTGCATAAGTCTGGACGTCATAGAAAGATAAATGGTGTTACAAAACCGGTGAGTTATCTAATTCGGGATTTTCTGTTTGAGCAATATTTTTATAATCTTTTTCATTGAAATGGGAAAGTGGGATAGTATGAAAATTATACGTCCCTGAATTTTTATCAGCCTACCAAGGAGCAATTGTTAGCGGCTCAGGAAGAACGTGAGAAGAAAACCAGATTAATATTAGATTCTTTAGGATCAAGAAATACAAGTGACCTAGTCATGCCATTTGAAGATACCATTATCATTCGGCCACATAAACAACTCCCAGTAAGTTTTGGTATAGACACTTTCTTATATAGAAAATCCTGATATACTTTTGGGTACACGGTAAATGTCATGTTTTCAATGTTTACACAATTCAGGATGCTAAGAAACCCTTCGCTGTGATATTGGTGACAAGTCTAGCGGAAGATACGGAAAGAAGAGATGGAATAAGAGAAACCTGGTACTCCTGGGGAGATCAACTCAACTGTCTTATATACTTCTTCATGGGATTACCGCGAAATGGAACTTTTCAGGTAAAGCGACAGAAACAAATGCTATTTTCCCAAGGATATAGACTATTTGACGGAGGAAATGAATGCGAAAATGCATTTTATTTAGATGATTTTAGAAGAAGCGGATATTCATGGAGATATCATTGTCGACGACTTCACAGAAGCCTACTATAGATTGCCGGTTAAAACTTTAAGGATGTTAAAATGGTATCTATCTGAATTTAAAGATGATCCTCCGGCCTATTTCATCAAAACAGACCATGACGTCTTTCTAAACTTACCACTCATTATTACACATCTTAATAAAGTAACGAAAGAGAATTATATTGGTGGGATGCGCTACGTGAATAGTTCTGCACACAGAGACCCGCACTCCAAATGGTTTGTTCCTGAAAGTATTTATGCAACGAAACTTTTCCCAACATATGCTGCAGGACCATGCTACTTTATCGATGGAGCATTAGTCGAGGAAATATATACAGAGAGTTTTCAAGTGCCTTTGATACATCTGGAAGATGTTTATCTATTAGGACTAGTCGCAAATCAACGACTTAATCTTTCCATTTCTGATGTCTCAAATATCGTTGAAGATCCTCACTCTTCTAAACTCGCCATCAGAAGTCGATACAAGTATAAGAAAATGCTTGTATTCCATCCTATCAATTCTGCCGGACAGATGAAGAAGCTATTCTACAAAATTGTCTCTTCTTCTAGCAACAAATTCAAAAGGAAATATTATATGGCTTCTTCAAAATCTCGAGTAATCAATGATTTATACTTTTTTATTTTGCTTTTGTTGGCAAACTGCAGGTTTGGAAGTCATTTTTCCAGCCTTACACTACAATAAAGTTAAAACCCCTCTATGAATTCTATGATTGCTAGGCATTCGCAAAGAAGGTGTAATCGTGCATCGTGATCTTTAATTCCGAGGACCTCTTGTAAGCTTCAGGGGAAAAATATATGTATTAGACCGAATGCGAACTTTCGTACTGCTATAACTTCGAAAACCTCGATTGATGATGTTCTCACAGTTTGTGTCAGTGCATGATTTGTCAACAACAAACGCGAAGGAAGCCCATGCTAAGAAATGATGTAACAACATAAGTAGTCAAAAGTCAAAAGGGGCATAATATTATATACAGCCTCGATTGTGGTATCAAGAGATGCTAATGCAAGGATTATTTTTTGATAAAAATTCCTAAATGTATTGAATAAAATAAAATGATCTCATTGTTTTACTACTGGGAAAGCCGTGCCAAGCTTTGTCGTCATTAAAATTCTCAAAAAGCATTTTTTTCAACTTTACCCTATCCTCAATATCAAAAGTCAAAATAACAATTTCAGCCTAATTTTCTTGGCAGTGAGTGCATGTATTCTCATTCTCATATTCCATACAACAACAGGCAACCTAATTATTATTCTCAAAGATGCTTTGCGTTTGCATTTCCATGGGGCAAGCTGAACTTTCTCTGAGTTTTTACACATGTCACATGTGATGGGAATCATAACGGGAAGGTATCGTTGTGAAATTAAGTCTTTTATACGTAATGTTAGTCTAGAGACCTTCTTTTCCAATGTAAACAATAGAAAAGGTCCATACCCGACCCCGACCCGATGTCAATTTGTGGTTATTTTAATAGTAAAATACTTTTGGTAAACATCATAGTAAAGTGACTGGTTATTATGGTGTCATGGTGTAGTGTGTAGTGTCTTAAAAACTCAAATTTTGATATGAACTGATGCTGATATCCATGCAATTTGGGTCTCTGTACCAAACCAGAAACTACAGAAGCCCAGAAACCAAAAATTCTCTTCCTGATTTGAAGGTTAGTTGCGGACAAGATGGAGATCTTAAGTCAATAAGAATACTACGGTTCAAAACTTTTCCCAACAAATGCTGCAGGACCATGCTACTTTATCGATGGAGCATTATTCGAGCAAGCATATTATACAGAGAGTTTTCAAGTGTCTTTGATAAATACATCTGGAAGATGTTTATCTATTAGGACTATTATTTAGTTGCAAATCAATGACTTAATTTTTCCATTTCTGATGTTTCAAAACTCGCTATCAGAAGTCGATACAAGTATAAGAAAATGCTTGTGTTCCATCCTATCAATTCTGCCGAACAGATGCAGAAGCTACTTTACAATAATGTCTCTACGTCTAGCAGAAAATTCAAAAGGAAATATATTCCTTCTTCAAAATCTCGAGTAATAAATGATTTACATTTTTATTTTTATTTTGTTTCCAAGTTATAAGTCATTTTTAATTCCAACTTTAGACTTCGTACACTAATGAAGTAAAATACTCTCCATGAATAGAAAAGATGATATTTTCTAAAGTTCTGAAAGCCCCTTGTAAAGAAATTGTCGTTTTGCAAACTTTGAAAACCTCGATCGATGACATTCTCACATTTTGTTGGTGTATGATTTGTCAGCAAACACGACGAAATACCGTGATAAAAAATGAAGTAGCAATATTATACGTAGCTATTTCCAGTCAAAGGCTTTATTTATCATGTATACAATACAGCCTCGATGGTGCTATCAGGAAATGCCAAGGCAGGGATTATTTTGTATCATAAAAATCCCTATAGACGTATTGATTAAATGATGTCACTGTTTTATTCCTGGAAAGGGAAGACCGTGTTTTTTCATCTTCAATTTCATTGTAGGCGAACAATGAAAAAATGTTTTATTTCCGATGTGTAAACTAATTTATATACTTAGGTATTATGTATATATGTAATGTATCAGTGCATTGTTTGTGTAATCTAATCACCGTATCTGCCCGTCGTGTTGTGCACAGTCTAAACTGTACGCACACTGTACAAGGTAAACGATTGACGCAAGTCGTGCTTTATCTTTTTTACAATTCAATGCTCCGAAACTCCGAATTGACAACAATTTATAAAAGACATGTAATCATCAAGCACCCCTGGTTGTTAGTAAATAAATTCTCAGAATTTTTCTGTGTAGGTGAATCCCATGTCACATCTCACTTGATCTCACACAAAAAAATAAGTATTTCTATCATAATATCCTTACTATTATGGTTTCATTTTTACCAGAAACAGTTACTTCAACTTGTGTTAAGTTGTTAGTCTTGTTAGTATACTAAATAATTTACCAATGAAAACAAAAAAAACTTGAGCAGACAGAAAGAAAAAACGCTAGATATAATAATATTATACTACTAATTGATTTTCTCAGCATCCTGTCAATGCACATCTGCACATCAATTTGGATCAGCTATTTCCATTGTGTCAATGATCTTTTTAATTGAGTTATAGCAGTCTACAATAATAATAGTGTCCTTTGGCAGATATAGATATAAAAAACTCATTTACTCTTAGAAAAAGATTATTTTCGTATCTATTTGTAAATTTCAAAATAGGGTTTTCCAATATCTTCAACGAGTCGATAATGACGGAGCTTACTATTGCTTATTTTGCACTGCGACACTTTTTCTTTGAGATGGTTCAGGCAGGGTAGACTCATCTGGAAATGCATTTTTAAATATTGTTGCTTGTAGTTGCTCTATATATTAGTAATGCTTAATACTCTCTAGTAAATACTTTTGTACATATACATTTGAAGACATTAGGTATTGGTAATGTCATTTTATCCCTGCTGGTAATAAAATTAAAGCACATATCACGAGCAGAAGTGCATTCTACTTACTTGGCTCCAAGTTAGTACGAGTTCACAAAGCTTTGGCAGCATTCCAAAAGCATAATATCCAGAAATGTCTGTAATAAGACAGGTCGGATCTTCCGGCTTGGACACATATAAGAATAATCGTTTCAAATCTAAAGAATAAAGACATAATGTTCTAGACATTTTTTCATGCAAAAAATATTATGGTAATCGGAGATTTTTGGAGCAACTCATAATTTTCGGCAAAAATAAATAATTGTCATAATCATAAGTTTTGTGCTTATTATGGGTTAGCATTTAAAAAAAAATTACGTTTAAGATCAATGATGGAAGGCTTCCTGCGAATCTCCAATACCTTTGTGAAATGATTGTATCGGGTAAGAACTTTGTTGGTAGCGCAATCTGAAACGGAAATTCCAGTGAAGACGCAATCGATATTTTTATTAGTTCCATGCAAATGCATAACCATTTCTTCCAGATGAATCCAGTATCTCCAAATGTGCATAATGACATCGTTGGAGGGTTTGTAGACCTTCATATGAAGCTTTTTAATGGCCGGAAACATTTTTCCGAGTCCTTTAATGGTCTCTGCATTAGTAACCATTCCAGTGAGAGACAAAGTTTTCAGGCCAGTAAAACTGACTTTATTTCCCGATTTATGGAAGAAGGATTCCCAACCAGACTCCAGGGCAGTGCAACAAAGCTCCAAATACTTAAGATTCGGAAATTGAGTTTGACATATCAAGGGAGCTAGAACTCTGTTGTATGAGTTGAGCTTCAATGTATGAATATTTTTCATAGTTGGGCAATCGATCCTAATAAATCCGGGTTTAAGAAGAAAAAAGAAATTTTTACTCAAGTTTTATCTATAGAAAGGTAGTCCATTTATATTTTTAGGTGTACCTCAAATGATAAGTTGCTCCCCCAATGTTCATAAACTCCAAAGAGTCTTTCTGCAACTTGAGAAGCGTCTCTAAAGTTCTGCTGGAGAAATAATCGGCAAGAGATAAGAAGTTTATCGTGTTCAATTCAAATTCAGCCAAGCTCAACTTCACAAGAGTGTCGAAATCTCCATCTGATGGCCTTTTGAATTTTATATTCTTCATAGTCGACAGCATTTTTGTATCCCTCAAACTTAACAGGACGTTATTTGACTCCTGCTGAGGTACTTTGACTTGTTCAAGGCATTGGCACATTTTGAATATTTCGAAGAAGAATCGATAGCCGTAAATTTTGGGATCGTTGATTATCAAGTTAGTCAGACAAATTGGATACGGAGAATTCAATTGAAGACCTTTGATAACTTCATACGGAAGCTCATCAATTTCCAGTGTTTCCAAAATTGGGATTTTCTCCAGGAGCATGTCTTGGAACACGTTGGAATTTATATTACTCTGATCCAGTTTTAAATGAAGGTACTTTATGAATGGTCCACAGAAGGCAAAGAATGTATCCATCGATTCACTTTCCATGTCAACATTTGTAAAGGAATAGTTGGACGGAAAACCATTTTTCTTACAAGATTGCTTGAATAAGTTGACATAACTCAAGACTTTATCTTCTTCGCAGTTGCTGTATCTCTCGCTATAATCGAATCGAATCATACAAGACTCACTTATTGTATTGTAAGCTATTGCATTCCACGTTTTGCAAACCATTCTGCAGTTTCGAAGATCGGAAATGGAAAGGTACTTGCTCAATTCAGTCAAAACCTACACAAAAAATGTAATGCTATAAAATAATCATAGACTTGCGTGGTTTCAAGCAGGTAAAAACACAAAAAAAAGTAAAATCGCATACGATATCATTTAACAAAGGGTTGTCCTTATTTTGTAGTTGAATTGAGGATTTAGACTTTTTCTGAAACAAAAAATCCTGTTTACATTTGCTGTGTAATGAATGTGAACATCACTATTTACAGATCTTGAAATATTTACCCGTTTCGACAAAATTCCTTTTCGTCTTGCCTTTCTCTTCTTCTTCCTGACTTCGACTTCCATTTTACAGTCAAATGGAATGTATCTGAGAGAAGGCAACCCGTCAATGTCAAAGGCTCCCAGCAGTGTAAGACAAAATTGATGCTCTTTGATGTCGACGTGGCATTGTTATTTGAAGAGGCATTCTCTTCCTGTTTTTTTCAGCATAATAAAATCACCAAATGACTATCATATTTCGATAGGTACTTATTTTGGCATCTTTTCTTTCCATACATCATTGTGTTCAAAATTGACAGCAGACTCCGTTTATAATAGAACGGTCGCTGTTTACAAACATATACACATCATTGCTTCTTGGAATCGGTGCGATAAAACTTGTTTTACTACTCCAATTTCCTGATTGACAAGACCTTACATGAGTTACATGCAACGAAACTACCCGAAACATGCTACAAAAGTTAAATATACCAAGTTGATACTATAATATTTTCTCTACATTAAATACCACTTAGTGCCACTTATAATGAGAGCATGCAGCTACATTTTTAATAGTGCGGCATAGTTTATGGCAACTTTGAAATAATGGAGTCTTTCTCTTTGTGTTGTGCTGCACGATAATGCTAAATCAGCATAGTGTTTCATATTTCTCAGTGAATTTAAGTACATAGTCCTATGTTGTGGTAGGTATTTGCGTGAATGTCTTTATGTTTTAGTTACGAGATACGAGCATTTACCCTAGGTACTCCATAAAATACCAGCAAAGATCAAATTACAAAGTTTTTAATGCACCCTGATCCCATGAATATACGACCACAATATATTATACTTATAGCTGTCTGATCTAATACTTAAAAATGTTGAACGATTTTGTTTTACAGAATTAGGATTCCATTGTGGTTTACCATTGAAAAATAAGAATTTCCTTCTCAGAGATTGAAGAATGATAGCACTCTAGTTTATGTTTCACTACTCCAGTAAAATGCAACTATACAAAAATAGTCATTTTGAGGTAAAGCATTTAAAATGAGAGGGAAGTATTTATTGACTATGTGACAGGTTGGGGATATGTTTCAGGCTTAGATAGACAATTTGTAAGCCTTTGATCTTGCAACAATTGCCAACTAAAACTGAATTTATCATCCGATAAAGCCTAGATTGTGAGGGAAAAGGAGCTTTAGCCAAAAATTCCGCAAAGAGCTCTCTTTTCTGTCAGTGAATTCAATTCCAATCTTTTGACATGTGAAGCCACGCCATGCCAGTCAAGATGAGAGGAGGATGTGGCAAACAACATAGCTCGGATGTCTACTATTCCTAGTTTCCTATTTACCACAACAGAAAACAGTTATAAAGTGAAAAAGCTGATATTTAGCCAGAATTATTTACCCTATATATTCCAGTGAAGTAATTTAAATTGCACAGGCTTCCAGCATGATTAAATTCGACGTAAAATCCTGATTTACGGCACTTAATGATGTTATTTAAAAAGCTTTGATAAAATGGGAAATCATAGTAGTTCCATCGATTTCATTTGGAGTAGTGAATTGAATGAAAGACTATTTACTCTCTTCCTTATAGCTATTGGGGAAAAAGAGCTAATTGTTTGGGAAACTAATGGAAGCTATTTCGGTTAGATTGGTTTTAGTCCTGGAGATTGCACCAGGAGGGCTTATAGTTGAATGGGATTTAGCTTAAACTTTGAACTAGGAAAATTTGAGGGATATAGCTGAAGAATTTTCGTTTGTCGACCCTCAGTCCTTCTACAAAAAGAATGTGCAGAAACGTAAGTGAAATGGCAAGTGAGCTTTTACCTTCGTTATTTACATAGATCAAAGACATTGTAGCATTGCATAGTTCCTTTATTCACCTAAAAGTACACATAGTTTATAATATAACAAAGTAACATGTCATCATCACATACTATATAATATCTAATATACTAGTACGTGTTATTCTCTCTGTGTGTTCGTGGCCAGAGACTTTCCTAAGGGAATCTCATAAATAAAGTGGAAGAGCAGCAGGAAAGAACGGAGAGGCTTAATGGTGCACAGAGTGAATAGAGCCTCGTTTGGTTGGATACACTCTATATCTGCAATAAATAAGCGAAGGATTTTGTTTCCTTTCTTCTTCTACACAACTGCAAATAGTAGCGAATAGAAAGAAAATTACACTGCACTGGTGGATTTGCTTTTTACGTGAATTGACTTCAGTTGACTGAAGTAGAGGAGAATGGAGTGGCATAGGCCATGAACCTCCTGCGTGACTGGAAATGATGTGTATTTACTACAAGTACCATCACTTCGTCCATCCTCACTTACTTTCTACCAGCCATTCATACTCTATATACACAGAATTTAACACTCTATTCTCCTTTTCTTCAATATATCTACTCTAATTTTCACACAGGGATCATGCCGCTTCTATTTCTATTGCTAATATCGCACAGAGTCACCCAAAGTCCCAAATTTGGACAAAATGCTATAAATAAAATCATATTATTACACAGTCTTCTTCCGAAATTGATATAAAACAACTTTATCCCGCAATGCTAGTAATTTATCACGTTCAGTCTTTATTTCAAACTAGAAATTATTGGTAATAGGCTATATTTTTAGGCATTGGTTCTCAATCATTCCTGTAAGTAATTCTTATAAATCCTTCTTAGGTTTTCAAATTTTGATTCATGTCTTTCTTTTGAAAAAGGGCTCAAAACGCTTCGAGACATGAATTGGAATAAATTGTCGTGATTGCATTTGGCGAACATCCGTTGATACAACTCATTTCCTTGAATGGAAAGGCGACATTTCCTGTCGGTAACTCAATAATAATAATAATAATATTATCGTTGGGGTAGTTTTTCAGGCTCACCCAGTATTTATAAAAAAAACATTTCCTTTGTTAGATGGTTAGATATGGAGAGGAGGGAGAGTAGAGTGGTTATAAGTAAAATGCTTGGTAAGGAGGAAATAGATTATGAGGTGAAAGATGTGCACATCGGTGCATTGAATCTAATATTGTTAGGTATTATTATAGAGCATTAGAGGTAAGAGTGGTGGTAATAATAAGTGGATAGTTTTCTGGATGGAAGGCAGCTAGGTTAAGTTAGAAGTCGAACAAGACAGAGCTAAGGACATAATGGAGTTGTAGTAGCTAGCATCTTGAATATACTACTACATTTAGTGTAGGAAGAACAAAGTAGCATTGCAAAGCGCAGGGTTGAAGTTAAAGTGTTACGATACAAAAATAGTATAACAAAACTATTTTGCTGGAGAATGGCTGGAGAGTGGTAGAGAGAGAAGAGAAGAGTAGGGAAAGACTGAGCATTGTGGCAGACTGCAGGTTTTGGGTATCCGTTGATATATAATTTATCGATTTGGTTCTAGTTTTAGGTAGTCGGGACGTGGACATAAGAGAAGAGCAATGAAAAGTCGTATTTCTCTTTCTCTTACTTAGGTGAGTTGGTGATACAGATGCTACTATATTATTATTTGCTATGAGAGATAGATAGTTCTTTAGACGAGCTAGATTTGGCCAGAAGAATCTCTGTGCAGCCAGATTGTAGTCACAATGGGAATTCGCAATATAAATGCACGTATTTGTCAGTATATGCATGCTACGTGCTTGAAGATCAAAGGCGATGCTACTATGTCTCTCCAGTAGTAAGTAAGTGGAATGTTATACATTATGCTTCACTACGTTGTATTTAGAGTCTGCTCCGAAAATTGTGCACAGTAATAGTGACATGAAAGATGTGCAAGAGAAAGTTAAGCTGAAGACGAGAGGAAACTAAAGGAAAGGACGACACATCATCCTGGATGTAACTTAAATATTGTGTTATTCAAAGTATATGGAAATATACATATGGGGAAAAGTTTACATCAAATTTTCTGTTATGCTCCAACAATTTATTATATGTAGCCTGTCTGGAGTCTAAAGGCATCTTCTATTAAAAGAAACTTGACTACTACTTGAATTTACTAAGTATAGATATCGTTGGGAAAATGGGGAAGGTAATGATATTACTTATCTTCCTCCGCCAAATCTAATATGTATAGAGAGAATCGTTAGTAACATATTATTCCCAATCTGGCAGGACCTAACCTTTAAGTAGATGCTACTAGAAGAGTTGGCTTGGCTCTTCTGGAGAAAGTATACACTCGTCCTTTCCTCCCTGGTGTTGCAGAATACATTTGCTACTCTCACTTTTACAGAATCCACTGATTCCAGTGTTATTAGAGTCCGTCACATCCCTAACACAACTTTACGCCACTACTACTTTCTCTCCAGTTCTCTTGTACTACTACTACTACTGCTGCTGCTACACTAGTGTGGTCGTCTCCTTAGATTTCTGCATACTTTCATCCGACGAGTTGGATTCACGGCATGAATCCACTTCATTTCCCTTTGGGAGACTTCCAGAACAACTAACCAAACGAAAGTCGACTTGAAGCATTTTACATCAATTCCATTCTACACTGCTGCTGTAAAGTAAAGGTAATTGCTATTATCTATCTATCGACGCTTTTCCATCCTATAACATTCATGACAAAGCATACTAATTCAACGTAGTACTGCTGACGTTGCCTAAATTCTCTGTTTTAAATTGAACAAGAAGATAAATTATTATTGAAAAGGCAATAAGTTCCTTTCAATGAGAGTGAGAAGAGAAGATTTAGTGAGCCATAGTGAAAATCTCTTTCATTTGAATGGGAAACTCTGATTTGGTCTACTTGCTCTTTCCATTTGTACTCAGTTTGATACTCGTCCTGGCCGTAAGTTTCTATTTCACTACTATCTCTTTCTCTTTCACTGAAAATTAATACCGTGTAATAGAGTATCCTGCTTATTTTCATTCATTTTCCTACCATTCATCAGAGGCTCGACCTTTTGTAACAATAATATATACATTCCTGGGGAAATAATTAATTACTCTCTCTATATCCCATTGCAGATAATTCTCTGCTGTTTAAAATGTAAGCTACTTGTTGATCACCCCCATGGGAAAACTCCAAGTCCAACGGATGATCCAACTTACGGCAATCTGATTAATATTCAAGGTTTGTCAACCACTAATATCATTTTCAGACACAATGTGTCCACGTCCACCCATTCTCTCTTCCATACAGATTAACAGAGTAAAATTCACACTGTGTGCACTTTTCCAAGTCTCTCATCTCCTTTTAGATGTAGGAAAATCAATTTTCACTGAGTTTGTTACGACGAGTGCCTTTTAGAGGAGTATAACTACGTAGATTTACAATTTTCAGAGTCTATACAAAGCTTATTGTCATATTCTGCGTTAATTAAGATAAATGGGAACTAATTAGCATTGTAATTTGTTCTCTATTCCTAGAATACGCTGAAAACCAAATAGGAACTACAATTGTCTATGCAGAATCTCCGAGTTCGTCAACTCCGCATCCGTACGTTTATTTCACTGACGGCCACACAGCAACTATTGTTCCTATTCAGCCAACAATGAGCGGATCCATGAATTGTCTGTCTGCCAGAACTGCCAGGACGCCCATCTCTAATAACGATGGAATTATAACATCATCTGTCTCAATTAGTCCTTCACAAACTCGTCTTAGTAATGTTAGCTCACCTCCGCCTCTTTCTAATCTCATCACTAACTCCTCGACGAATGTATCTAGGCCTACAACGACTTCAATAATTAATGACGAAGGGAACAATGAACAGAGTTCAGATAACGTTAGTTCTCCGATTACTCTTAATAATAATATCCACAACAGTAGCAGCAGCAGTCCTAGTCCTGCTCCTCAATCTCATCAACCTGTCACCGATCAGATACAGTCTGTAATAGTAACTACGCAGATAATATCTGTTTCACAAGTGCAACGAGTTAGTACAAACGTTAACAGAAATGATGCTATAATCCCTATCGTTGAACTTACCAAGAAATCTTCGAAGAGTGATCCTCCACCTTCCTATGAAGACTGCATGAAGAAATCTACAACGAATTAATATCTTAGGCGTTTTTTGCCTGTGTACTTTTTAAATATTATTAGCAACTGTGGATGCTTTTTGAAATTGTCAATGTATTTACGATTTGAAAATCGGCATCCATTACGCAATGGAAAATCTCTCAGTAGATCTTACAGATTTTATTTAAATGGACATCATGAGAATAATTCATTTCATCCTGGAGACTACGTTTTCGTATGTGGTAATGTTGATTATTTATTAGGTAATAATATTATTATTTACATTTTACATGGTTCAATGATACTACTAAGATGTTTCCTATAAATAAAATTATAAAATTCAGCTCTCTCCAACTTAATTACCTACGCTATGTGTATGAACTGAAGAAAACGACGATTTTAATAAAAAATGAAATGCTGTTTCACTTCAAGTAATCTTATAAAAAGTAAAAAATACGTTCTTGCATGGCATTGACAAAGAAGGCATAAAGTGGTTAACGAGAAATACGATGCAATTAGCAATGAAAATACTGTAGATAGGGTTTATTTGGATATAAAGTAATAAATTATTATCAGTTTGCCATTGCCATTTTCTGAAGCCATCAACATCATAAATTTTGTTTGCTATCACATAATGTTCCTAGGATTACATATACTGGAAAACGGGCGATATTGCACAAAAATATCAGATTATATATACTACGAAGTTTATTATATTATTATAGCCGTATTCATGCATGCTGATAATCATCTATGTGTATTACATCTAGGATAACAATAACAATGCAATGATAAAATTATTCCATTTATGAAACCCTTTTATAGCAGGATAACTTGTAAAGGATAATCCGTCGAAATTGAGCATAAACCTGAATACAGAAAATTAACCACTTTTGCGGTGGAAGCCGAATAAAGACATCTTGGGTTAGAAGCTAGTTATAAAGTGTTGTACTAATTATTTAGCAACATGTGGGTAGATTTAATTCCTTTTACGGTCCTTGCCTTATGGATTTCTACATCCGCAGGACAGTCTCCTTTGCAAATAGAAATAGAAAAGGGCATCCTTTCTGGAGATTCAGCACAAAGTGGCCCTAACAAATTCAATACTATCATTCCCGATGGTTATAGATTGCCTCGAACGGTGATACCTACGAAATACAATGTCAAAATTATACCCATGTTAGAAGAGGAAACATTTGAAGGAGCTCAACAATGGACTGCTGCTGGAGATGTTACAATTTCCTTAAATTGTGTGGAAAACACCACAAGCATTGTTTTACACGCACATATCTTGACTATTACCGACCCTGACCGGTTCGTTAGCGTAAGTGGTAGAATGCATAATATAACTTGTACTTAGTACTATAACTTGCTAATTACATGCTGAAAGAGTGTTTTTATGATAGTAAGATGCATATTATTATGCATATATTGTACTTGTAACATAAATACAAAGAATTAAAGTTGTGATTTGAAAAGGAATTTCCATTTTCGGTGTTACCGCTTTAGGTCACATACGCAAACGATTCAACAAAGGATCCTGTAAAAATTGGAGGCTTTACACGCGAGGAGGAAAAGCACTTTTTTATCATTAATCTTGAGGAGAATTTGATTGCAGGACAACCGTATGAAGTTTTCCTACGCTTTTCTGCACAAATTTCTAATTATACTAGAACGGATGGACTGTATCGGAGTTTTTATCAAGATCCGTTAACAGATACAACCAGGTAAATACATTCGCGATCTTTATTGATGAAGCCCTGCTCATTGGCAGTCATATAAATTAGCTATCTTTACATTTACTAAAAGAACGAACTTCAATACTATTCTGATATTCTGCTAAATTATACTGCTAAGTTATAAACACTTCATGTCCAATCGTCATATTATTCTCTTAAGGTGGTTGGCAGCAACACAGATGCAGGCAGTTCACAACCGAGAGGTAACAATTATTTTAAGAGCTTGAACCAACCCAGAGTCATTCGGGTCTTAAATCTTTAAATCAGATGTTTAAGGAGGCTTGTATTAATCTATTGTTGACAAACTAATATTATGCATTAAAATAATTAACATATGTGTAATTGCGAAGATGTTCCCTTGCATGGATGAGCCAGATCTCAAGGCTGTCTTTGAGATCTCTATTGGGAGAAAGAGCACCTACAAAACATGGGCCAACACTGAAATAACACGGACAGCAGACATGTAAGAGCTTGCAATTTGAGATAACGTATCTTAGAGAATTAGCAAATAATGCTATGTTATAAAGTCCAGTCTGATTATCATTCAAAGTTAATCTTCTAGGAATGAGAGGCTCTGAATCATGCACACTTTCCGTTTTACATATAACGGTTTATATATACATAATGTAGCTTATATATCGATGCTAATAATATATCCAACTATTGGAACAATATCCACATTGTATAGCTGTTTTTTACTACCAATTTAATTGTTATACTGCAGTTCGGGATTACCTGGATGGGTTTGGGATATATACGCTCCAACAGTTCCAATGTCAACATATTTGGTTGCCATTCTAGTAGCTGAGGATTACGGTTGCTCATTGGCTGACTCGTCTTTGTATAACAAGCCAGTTCAAGTAAGAATTATGAACCTTTATCAAAGTGATCTGAATCTGCTCTGAAAAAATACAAATCTTTCTAATTTTTCAAAACTTTGTGTATCATGCATGCAGTTATGATGAATTGCTTACTGAACCATTTATTTTTAGTAATCACAGCTATTTATGTTCCAATCAGGTCTGCGCTCCAAACTATATAATAGCAAAGGAAGGAGCCTTGTATGGTGCGGAGACTGCAGGTTTGTATATCTTCATCATTGGATCATTGCATATTCATTAATTTACTGGATCCATACATTGTTCATCTGCATTAATACGGATTATCTTTGTAATTTCCAGCTAAACACATGAAATTCTTTGAAGAGTATTTTGAAAATGAATATAAATTGTCAAAAATTGATTCTGCGTCCCTGCCTCACTTTGGAGGTGGAGCTATGGAGGTCTCAAGCTAAATATTTTATAATTATGCCGAAATTAGGGATACAATTACAGAACTCATTAAGAATAATTGCATTTGCTGATTGTTTCAGAATTGGGGACTCAATCTGTACAGGTGTAGTATGCAGCGTTATATGTATCCGAGATGAAATCCTCTTTTCCTGAACGACAAAGGTTTTAAATGTTTAATGTTGCGTGTATGTAGGGAATCTTATTTGTTATACCTGGAAGGAGAAACAACTGAAGCAGAAAGATCGGTGATAAGTGAAGTCCTCGGTCATGAGTTAGTGCATCAATGGTTTGGCAATTTAGTCACTGGAAAATGGTGGTCTGAGCTATGGCTCAATGAGGGATTTGCAACATACTTTTCCTACATAGCTTCGAATCACACGGATCCAGAATTCGAAACTCTAACTGGAGGCTTCTTGAATAACTTTTACCAGTATTCAATGGCCTTTGCTTCACGTTGGGATTATGGCCATCCAGTACTACAAGCTGTTGAGACTCCTACAGAAATTGATCTCATGTTTGACAGAATGGCTTATGAGAAAGCTGGATCCTTAATCCGCATGATGGAAGGGTTCTTGACAGAACCAACACTCCGAATGGCTCTCGTCAACTATCTTCGCAATATGTAAACAAGCGATATACGACCTGCTTTCTTTTGCTTTAGACTTTCTATCTCGTTTTACTATCGCCTTATGATTATGTTTCAAAGGGAATACAAAGGAGCGGAACAAGATGATTTATTTTCTGCTTTAACTATCCGAGCACATGCTGATAGAACCCTTCCCTTATCTCTCACCGTCAAGGAAATCATGGACACATGGACAATGAAAAAGAGTTTTCCGTTGGTACGCGTTAGTCGCAGTGGACAAAATAAACTGATCATTTCGCAGGTGAACAATTTCTATTACGCACAGTTAGCAAACTTACATAAGTCGTTGGCAATAAATATGCAAAGAATGGCGGCTGTATCAGTTGATGAAATCATTTTGTTTTGTATGTGAAGGAACCATTTAGGAATAACGACGATATGGGATTAAAAGGGGAGAGGTTTCCTGTACAGAATAATTTAGCAGATCTTTGGTATGTACCAGTTGCTTTAATAACGGAGGATAATCCTGTTGTTGCCAATCATGTTCCGAAATTCTGGATAGAACGGACTACATCTGCTAAAACCTATGATCACGATACGCAAAAGTGGATTTTAATAAATCCAGATGCATATGGTACATCATATAAACACAACAAAATATAGTATCGATAACATACCCAACGAATTACTTAACCGTTAATCACTTGTTTGAACACACATGGTTTAAATCTGTTAATGAAAATTTTGTTGTATACTTTATTAGGATACTACAGAGTTTTGTACGATGCTCCATTGACTCTCTTACTTCATAAACAACTGACAACGGATCATTCAGTAATAAGTCCAATGAGTAGAAGTCAGCTTTTAGATGATTATTTCAATCTTGCTTTCCAAAGTCAGTAACCACTTAATGCCCTTGATTTTGCTAATGATGATAGTCTACACGTATAATTGCTTTACTGACTGAATTGATCTACAATTATCGATATTGATAATATTTTGCAGAGTACATATCCATTGAGAGCGCATTGCAGTTCACTCAATATTTAGAAAAAGAAACTTCGATTGTGGTATGGAGTACTGTTGTCACTAATTTGAGAAAAACGTACGCGATGATTTCTGGAACAACTGCTTTCAGTGGTTTTAGGGTAAATAACAATTATTTTTTATCATAATCTTCAAAATGTCATCAATTAATTTGAGGTAGCTACGTTTTCGTAAGGTAAACAATTTTTGAAATAACAGCAGAATATCTCTAATATTCCTCTTGCAAATAATATTGGAGTGAATTATATATCCCTTAGTGGAGAATTTAGGTCAAAATTTGAAATTAAAT
This sequence comes from Tomocerus nigrus, assembly GCA_019776505.1. NCBI lineage: Eukaryota > Metazoa > Arthropoda > Collembola > Entomobryomorpha > Tomoceridae > Tomocerus > Tomocerus nigrus. The sequence continues at coordinate 19,020 of JABASI010001301.1, forward strand.
TTTATTTAATATGGTTAGATTGTCTTTGTAACATAATGTGTAGTTCTAATCAATCAAAATCATTGTTAGAACTACTTCTTGCCACGTTTGTCGAGTAGTCTTGAAAACATTGGGTTGGAACAAATCACGGCGGACAAAGGTGCTGTTGTAATTCATCGATCCCAAATCTTGGATTGGATGTGTGCCATGGAAAATGCTTCTTGCGTGGAGTATGCGGAACGACTTTTCGATTCATGGATGAACAACCCTTCCGTGAACCGGTGAATATACTTTTTATTTCTTACAGCTATTGACATTGGCCTATTTGAAGGTAGTTTTATGAAGATGATACGATTTCTTAAAATCCTTTTTATCGTAGAATACCAGTGGATCTTCAACCTGTAGTTTACTGTTCAGCTGTAGCAAGCAAAGGGGAAAGCGCATTCAATTTTGCATTTGAACAATATAAGACAAATCCTCTTGCTCGACAAAAAACACTTTTGCTGAATGCAATGGCTTGCTCTAAAGACATCAGCTTAATAAATACGTAATATTTATTTTCAAAACTGCGTAGACAGCACTTTGCTGCACAGGTTGCAAATAAAAATTTTGTATTGATTTGTTTCAGACTGTTAGAATATACTCTAAATCCGAGTTCAGGATTACAAAGAAGTCATTTCATTACTGCTCTTCAAAGAATTTCTATGAATCCTTTAGGCAGAAATTCAGTTATAAGATTCCTGAACTCGAATATAGCGTCTATCATCACCGAATTCGAAGGGGCTACTCCTATTGCAAATGTCATATCAACTCTTAGCTCTTATTTGAATACCAAAGAAGAATTGGAGACAGTAAGCACCTTTATACGTTATAAGTATAACCAGGTTTCTCACTGTGACATGCAATTGAGAATTATTTGTTTTGAATAATTAGCTCAAGCTTTTTATAACTTCCAATGCTGAATTGTCAACAATTGAAGCCTCTTTGAATGTATCCGTGGCTAATGTGGAGACAAACATCAAATGGATGGAGAGTTTCTTCAGCGATATCAAAAATTGGTTTGATGCTCAAACGCAATGAACTGCCTGAGCTGTTTCGCTATTTCTCCGTACTCCACTGACTCCGCTCTAAGGATTCCTATATTTATCCTTCCAACCAATGCACATGGTATAATAAAATATGAAGAATGATTTTCTTGTAAATGCTCATGCAATAAAATTGATATCCATACAACCTGCATGCAGGTTTATCATCGAAAACAAACACATAAATACAAGCGGAATCATTACTGTAGTATTTAGGAGTTAATAATGATTAAGTAACAACATAATATGTACCACATAGCTAGTGCATCTAAATCATATTTTCAGGGATGTAAAATTTTAGAGAATTTTCTCAGAGAAGGAATCTTAACGAAAACTGTCTGATGATAACATGATTCATGATATCCGTATTTCACATAATATTTCTCCTATATAAATCCTTTGTCAGTCGATACTTAAGTAGAATAAAATATTGCTTTCATAAAACTTCAGAAACCTGAAAGTATCATGGTGTCAACATGGTCATATAATATTATTATTATTATGTGAATGTGTTGCGTTGTGTCTATAGCCTATATATGTATACAGTTGCGGGTGCGACTCATTAGACAAAGGAATTGCAATGGAGGAAATGAGAAGCGACCTTTTACAGGATGACACCATTAACACCATCATGAATCATAAATGTATTTGTGAAAACTAAAAGGATTTTTATTGATAATCATAATATAATCATAGCTTTTGTATGTGAAGAATTCTCTCTACTATTCTACACCTCTATGTGTGTGGTGTACTGTAAATTAAGGTAGACTCATTTCGTAACTGTCTGTCAGCCTGTCTAAATCATCAGCCATTTCTGTATGACTATGACTATCTAACTAAATAGAACACAAAAGAGAATCAAATTATAATACCTAGTAAGCAGATTACTTAACAGGAATTTTATTACTGATATAATTAGATAACAAATACGCAGGTAGAATTTAGAATGCAATAATTATTGGTATGATTTAACCAACATTCTGTACACATACCTATGACATTATATAGTTAGTAATAGAAAGCTGATTACGGCTGCAGTATTTTATGTGAATCAGCTTCAACTGGACATCTAAAGCCATCATTAAATGACTTCCATTTATAATATTGTAGGTTCTTTCTGATTTGAAAGCTTACTCTACAATCATTAATTACTGTATTCATAAAAATTGGTTGTACACAGTATTTATAACACGCTATAGTGTATCCTACAGCGTGTTTGGGTACATAGTTCGCTAAAATATGAAATGACTCAATGAGCTTATGTAAAAATCCCACTATAAAACGAGAAACCCCTTTGGTAATATGAATTTTTAGTGAACTTGAACTTCGCAGTATAAATAAATGCTTGCCTGGTGTTGCTCAATTATATGAGGTAGTATTATTATGCTTATGACAGGTGAAGGCCTATATTTTGGATAATCACTTCCTGAGAAATAAGTTCGCGGATAAACGGCAAAACATTACAAAAATATTATGCACTTAAGCATAATATAAAATGTATTGTGAATTTGTGAATTCAATATAATAATATTCAATATGCATGACTGTGAAAACCAAGTCATACAACCGGACTTTTTATGTCCCATCACACGACTCACGACATAGATAAATCCATGATCCTGAATTTAGTGTTTTTATTGTCTGTCGTTTGTCAACATCTATATTAGCGAACAAGTAGGTACATACCCATAATATAGTTATAAGCATCAGATTTTCTTATCTCTACAATGTTTATCTGGACATTAGGTAACAAATTGCGGTTACGGATTGACGTTGTTTCATTCCAGAAATACTATCTTTTTAATCGCGTTAATGATACTCTAACCAAACTGCGGAGATTAAATTCACTGATTAAATAAATCAAAACCATAATTTATAATTCGCATGATTCGGATTCATTAGTCATTGTGGTTAAGCCTTCAGAGGAAATCACACAATAAGCGACTATCCAACTGATTTTAAGATGCGTTCTTTTTTAATTTTATTTTTCCTGACCTTCTCGGAAGGTCAGATGAGCTTGCAAGGCGATTACGATACTGTATTTAGCTCCGTAGAAGCTGTTCGCAGAAATGGTCAAGATAGCTTGACGACGAAATTCTCAGAAGAACAAAATCTTCCTCAGAGTAGATTTAGATTATCAAATACCGTTGTCCCAATTCATTACAATTTAAAAATCAGTCCTATTATTGATGCTGGACAGCCATTGGGTGGGCAATGGACAACTCCAGGTGAGGTTGAAATTCTTGTCAAGTGTGAAGTAGCTACCCAAGTTATTCAGCTCCATTCAAAAAATACTGAGATCAACGAGGCATTAACGAAGGTACTATTCATCAAATTCTCCGATTACGGAATATTATGATACATATGCTTCAATAAAATTCAGAAAAGTTAAAATTGGGCTGTTTTAAAAAAGGTCATTGATGAAGCTACATCCACAGAGCTAGTCATTGCCGCTCATCATTATAACGAGACAGATAGTTTTCTACATATTAACCTAACTAATCCTTTAGCCGTTGGACAAAATTATACAATTCAACTCACATTTCTATCGTTAATTTCTGTGGAACTTAACGGTCTTTACCGGAGCAGTTATTTCGATCCACTGACTCAACAGACAGTGTAAGCTAAATAAAACTGTCTGATGAAGAAATGAGATTTCTACTAATTCATGTCATGATCATAGTTCATGAAAAAGTATTTTTATTTCCTCTCCATTTTAGATGGCTCGCTACTACTCAAATGGAAGCACTTCATGCACGTCAGGTAAATATCATACATAGAATAGAAATATATTCAGTTACAAAATTCCAGGGATTCAGAGATTTTCACTTTTCAGATGTTTCCATGCTTTGATGAACCGTCACTTAAAGCAACGTTTGATGTGACTATTGGAAGAAGAAATGAACATGTAGCCCTCTTCAATACAGAGTCGCTCAGGAATGAACCAATGTAAGCTGTTTTGGTGGTGAAATTGTGTCGATATAATAGTTGACTATGCATGCATGTACCTAAAAACAAAATTTCGAAATATCTTAATGCAAATCGTATCGTAATACTCTAGAAAACTCGACGGTTCATTTAAGTGTATACGTTATGTACTATACATGTTTTTCCCAGGTAAATAACTGAAATATTTCACCAAAATCTTGTAAAATGTCAAGCTATCGAAAATGTCAACATAAGGCAATGATACAAAATGCAGTCTATGCATACGGAGATAATAATTGCATGGTTAAAATTCAATCAATGCATAATATTATTTCATATGCAGTATGTACCATGTACTGTACTTTATGTAGTAGTGATATGATGTTAGTGGCTAGATAGTGGGGACAGTGGGGTGGCGTATGGTGGTAATAATGTACTAAAAGCTCCCTCACTTCACTACTCGGTAAAGAACAGAATTGTCTGCATAATAATGACTTTATTAGATCTACCGTTCACTATGAGAATTTCTTACTAAAATGTAAAAGTAACACGAATGATTGTTATTATAATCTTATTACATGTACAAATATCGACTTTTCCAGTATTCAGATGAAAAATATTTATATCAATACATCAAAATCGTTATATATTGCAATTTTTAGGACGGGTGTAGAAGGTTGGACCTGGGAAGTGTTTGCACCGACCGTTAAAATGCCGACATATCTACTTGCTGTTATTATTTCCAATTTTGAGTACAGTGCGAAAAAAACAGATTTCCTAAAAGAAAAAGAAGTCAGAGTAAGTATACAAATACAAATTATTCTGGAAAATACATAATATATTACATTATTGTTTTCCAATCACACGTTTTTTAATTATGCTTGCTTTACAGACATATGCACCTAAGCATTACATTGACGGTGGCTGGGGTACATACGCTGCAGATGTTGCTGATGAGATGTTAGCATATTTCGAGGGCTACTATGACCAAATTGTACGATTTAAATGTTATAATTACCATTTAGTTAACCCGGAAAACATACTCGTTGAAATGACCATTTTTAATATTAATTTCAGTATCCAAAGAAAAAGATGGATTCTGCAGCAGTACCGGACTTTTACTTCGGAGCTATGGGTATCGGTCATTCCTATTCTATTATTTGTAGAATAATTCATTTTATGCAATAATGATTAAAAATATTATTTTCTTTGATCTAATAACATGATTTCTTGGATATAGAAAATTGGGGTCTCAACATTTACAGGTACCTCTTACCTTTCCATTTTTTGCAATCAATAACTGAAATGATCGCGGAATGATTTACTTAACTTGTGTCATTTTAATGTCCTGCTTTAGAGAAAGTGCTCTGTTGTATCTCGAGGGAGAGTCTACTGAAGCAGAGAGATTTACCGTCACCCGTATTCTAGGTCATGAATTGGCCCATCAATGGTTTGGGAATTTAGTTACCTGCAATTTCTGGACACGTTAGCAATTTTAATGCATCTCTATCTGTATTTTCACATTTTTTTAATCAACTGATAATATTTGAAAATAATTTTTAACGACGACCTCTTTATTATATCCGTAGATATCTGGTTAAACGAAGGTAAGTAATTCAAGAAGTTCTTAAAATGCAAATTCACGAGGTGTATAATTAAAAAAAAATATCTATAAATATATTATAGGGTTTGCCACGTACGTAGCTGCACTTGCAGTTAACCATACTCATCCGGAGTATCAACCTTGGGAACGATTCCAAAATGATGCAGTTCAGGCAGCCATGGTCTTTGATGCTCGTCCAGAAGACTCACATTCAGTTCTAATTAATGAAGAGATTTGGCCAACTAGAGATGCAATGAGTTGGTTCGACCGGCTTGCTTATGAAAAAGGAGGTTCATTGATTCGCATGATGAATGGATTCTTGACTGAATCAACATTACAAAAAGGATTACGAAGATATCTTGAAGCAAAGTGAGATATATGTTTAATCAGAAACCCCTGATCAAATTATGGCTTGTAGTTAATCCATAGCAAAATTTAATTCTTGGAAATTGTGGTATAGAAAGTATCAAGGAGCAGTACAGGATGAATTATTTGCCAATTTGCAAGTGGATGCTTTAAATGATGGAAGGTTGCCCACCGGGTTAACAATTAAAGACATCATGGATACGTGGACTCTTCAACCTCATTTCCCATTGATTAGAGTTTCTCGTGCTGGGGCTTCCAGAATATTTATCAGTCAGGTACTGTCCGAAGGTTATCAATAAAACATAAATTTGCACTTCATGAAATGTGCAATTGCGTCAATTGCGTAAATATACACAAAGTAATTGCGTGAACACGAAATGAGATAAAATTTCTGTTCATCAATCTTATAAAACTATACTGGTACTATCGTATTATAGTGGTAGAGAATCCCGGAACTATGGAAAGTTATGCTGAAATACATTAATTTTATGTATAGTACATCGTACACATACAAATATTATTTGTATTATGTTTGCAGGAGATTTTCTCAAACAACAGAGTTGCTTCTTCAAAAGAGCTGGATCCGAACCACTTGTGGAATGTACCTGTATCGATTGCTTCTGGAGCGAACCCTGATTTCGATCCTTCTCCAGAACTATGGATTCAAAAAAATATCGCTCTTACTTCATATGCTATTGGCACAAATCAATGGATTATTGCAAACGCAGGAGCGACTGGTGAATATATTACGAAACCCAATAATGATGTAGTATACCTAAATCTTAGCCTTTGTAAGAGTTTTCTTACAAAGGAATGGTAGGTATATTAATATTTAGTGATTTTAATACATTTTTATTTTTTAAAGGTTATTACCGTGTTCTGTACGACACCGCATTAACAAATCTCATTCGAGACCAGTTAAACACAAACCATGAAATAATTAGTTCTTCTGTTACCAGAAGTCAGTTACTTGACGATTATTTCAGTTCTGCTTTCCAAAGTACGTTTTTTACACCTGGAATACTACATTGTATCTTAATATAGTTTTATAATATATTATGTACATTTATACTAGGTATGTCTAATCACAATGTATCGTATAATTATTTGTAAGTATAGTTTATGGGTTTACTAACTAAAAATGTCATTATAAAATTCAGGATACATTAGTATTGAAACGGCTTTGCAACTGACTGGATACTTAGGAAATGAAAAAGAGATCGTTGTTTGGAACA
>JABASI010001302.1:0-26196 GCA_019776505.1 Tomocerus nigrus
GACGGTTCATAAAAATCGGATGGGAAACTATTACTCTTTCATTATTTCTAATCTTATTGCGTCAATGCCAATAATTAGTTTCCTAAATATTCTTGGAAGCAACAACACATTATACATTGTACTCAATTACAATACAAGCTACACTAGATACCTTGTTAGAGCGACTAAGTATATTATTATATTATTTGAAATAACTGTTAGTGTGCTATACTCCTTGTATCATTGTTGATTGCCAATCAGTGAAATAAATACGTTAATTAATTGATTGATGAAATATTTTATGTTATTTAATGCCTTCCCATACTACCAAGCTACCATATGCTATGCATCCTATCTATCTTGTCCACCATGAATTTCAATACACCTAGTAAAACGTCAAAGCATATCAAAGTTTGCATTTGTACTTCTTATTTGTGCGACGAGTCTATCGAACAATAAGTTTATGTAAGTACCTATGCAATAATTTCATTCAATTATGTTATGAAAAGTGGCAAATGTCAAGTTTACTAGTACCTATTCATGAAATATGACCTTAGGTATGTTTTCTTATTTCTGTCAAGTAGATATCACCTGAATTGCCAGTGTGTTGTGAATTTGTGATGTCTGTAATCAATTTTGTGAGGCAATTTCCGGTTAGGCGTCCGTACCGGAACTCGTCCTTGCACGTTCGTTTTCTTTGTTTTTTCAATGCTTACATTGCTTTTTCGCATTTATTGTGCCATACAGAAGCAAGCGGCAACTCACATGGTGAACAACTGCTTGGATATTTACAAGAAATAGAATAAATTCCAAAGATGTTCATTGAATTAACATGATGACTGGAAACTTTTCTTGGGCAAAGAAAGTTGCTGAAGACCCATGGTCTGCTAACCAAAATAATTACACTTCAAATACCGGATTAAATAATTCCCTTTGGAGACCTGCTAGGTTCAGTGGAAAATTCAAATTTAGGAAAAATAAATTCCGAGGATCTATCATTGGCTATGGAAATTCTTTTATAGACCCATCAAAGATTGAACTACAATATCCCACATATGGAAATCAATTTGGCGAATATTGCCAAAGCACCTCCCTTCATGGATTCCGATACATTACAGAAAGAAAAAGGTCTTTCTGCGAACGGTAAGTTACATAATTATCATAATGTGGATATCAATAATATTCCATCACTTCAAAAACCAATATTAATTATTACTTCAAGGGTATAATGATCTAACTCAAAAAATAGCAGACAGAAAATTGGGAAAAGTTTTTTTTTCGATTTTGCAATCTTTAAAACATTTATTTCAATGTTGATCTGAAAGTCCTACACAGTCTCAAGATAGGTAAATCCCTATGTGTTGGTAAGACATTTAAATGGAGATGGGAGATGGGATGTTTACATGTAGGTTTACTTGTTGTAGGTACTGTCATTTATTACAAGAAAATTTTGTCTCATACTTTTCAAACAGTTGACCGTAACATCGAAATTACATAGGCAGTCTAATTGGATTCCTTATAAAATTTGGCATCAGTTACATATATTGAAGACATATCTCAATTATACAGCAGTTTGGTCAGAAATTATAGAATCATAAAGCTATGCTATGGGTGTTTGTCTGTGTGTTTATGTGCTTTTATCTAGCTTTTATCATCATTCACATAGTTATACAAATGAAAGATGTATCAAGCTTTTATCATTTAACTCACCGCTAATAAAACCCTGTGAAAATATGTTCCATGCATTTATGTAAAGGTATTGGGCGATTCCGTAAGCATATTATCCTCTTTTTAAAATCCTTAAGCCTTTTATGATTCCTAATTGTTATTTCCAAAAATGTTTTTGATGCGTTTACTGTTGATCTATATTTATAATATACACCAACCAACTATAGTTACTGAAAAAACTGATGACTTAACAGTAGCTGAAAGTATAACAGTGGCCCGTTAGCTCAGCTGGTTAGAGCGCCGTGCTAATAACGCGGAGGTCGCGGGTTCGATCCCCTCACGGGCCATCAATACATTTTTGCCATTTTCTTTGAACTATTTATTTTAATCTTTGACAAAGGATTTTCTGGATATGCTGTTGTGTCTTTGGAATCTCTGGAGCTGCAGTAAGTAGCGTCGTGTTTCTAATTTTTGCATTAACATTAATGAAATGAGGAGATCAAATTAATATCAAATTGCAGTTTAATTGTGTTAATTGTTTTGAATCAAATTTTTCTAAAGTACATGATGAGTAAAATTTGGCAAAGATGGGCTAGTAATCCGGTAATTACTTCCGTCGCGACAACCAATCTACCCGTCTCAAATGTTCTATTTCCAGCAGTGACGATTTGTACAGTCAACAAAGCTGTGAATGAAAAGCTCATCATCCAAGGATGCAGATACAAGTATTGGATTCATGACATCTTATACTTCCTAAGCTTAATGCATAATATTACTATACGTGCTATAAGTTAATAGCTATGAGAGCGATGCGCATATACTCCATAGTATATGCAAATTATAAGGAGTATGAGTATTGATGCAAGAAACATTTCTTTTTCCCAGCAAGACCTTTTCTCAAATGCGAGCAATAATCAGCACAATAGTGGATTCCAAGGCAGAGAACAATGATAATATTCTAAATTCAAAAAATCAAGTAGAACCAACAATGGCATTGAGATACTTACGACTAGTAGCTCCAAAATGCGACGATTACCTCTTGTGAGTTTAATCTTCAACAATTTTATTGCATTGTACTGTCTAACTGTATGTTTCATGAACAATTATGTAATGTGTGCTTATAGAATTGCAATTTTTCTTAACTCGTCTTATACATCATATCATATCTGCACTTATGTGTGTGTACATGTTCTACGATCATGATACACAATTTTTCTAGTTTTCAAGTATTCGATCACCCTGCTGTACTTTTCGATGAAAACTAAAAACTGAAGACTACGTACATCATAAATGTGTTTTTCTAATGTTGGAATTCCAGGCGCTGCCAATGGAATAGCAAATTACAAAAGCCATGTAGCAAACTTTTCAAGATGGTTTTGACGGATACTGGCTATTGTTGCACCTTCAACTCTATACAGGCCACGAGTACAAGAAGAGAAGACAGGTAACTTTATCAAATGCTCGCTTGGATAGCTGCATCAATATAACAAATTTCAACAAATGTTTCAACCTACCATTAAACTACATGGCAAAATTAATAGTTTGAGATTATTTTCTAAAAGGATTACAAACAGAGAAGTAATGGAGCAAGAAGCTGAGTACGAAATTCTACAGAAAGCTGTGCATAGCTATGTCGATGGACATCACATAGATATAGACCCTGAAAACAAAAATACGAACACTACTTTGATAACTGAAGATACTGATACATGCAAACGGTATTTTAATACAAACATTGCGTAAAAGCCGAATTGTATTACTGATTAGAGTATTGCATTGGAGGCAGGGTGTATGGGGACGAATTATTTCCTGGAATATGTAAGCACTTGAGTAAATGCCGAGCGGACCCAGAATCCTGTCAGGTTGCCCCAGCTCGAAATACAAGCACAGAACACCCTGCATTTGAAATACCCCCTACTAATGATTCCGGAAATTCAACAGAAAATCAAGGTCCGGAACTCCGAAAAGCTCCTGTAAGTTATTTATACAATCCCTTGCCTTTTGTCATAAAACAATTTTCGAATGACAAATAATTCTAATGTGCACAGGGTGCTGGAAGAAGTCGAGGACTGACACTAATGACAGACACTTTACGCTGCGACACTGTGCCCACAGACTCATTTAAGGGATTAAGGGTGCCTGCCAAAATATTACATACATTCTGTACATTCCGTATCACCCAATGAACCCCAATTGTAATTCTAAATAGCATGTTTATAATAACCCAGTATTTACTGCTCCAAATAGGTTTATGTCCATGGAGTTGATGAATTCCCTGCAGTGGGGGAGCGCGGGTTCCTCGTCGGCCCAGGAATGGAAACTCAAGGCAATTTGAAACTTTTACCTTGTAACGCATTACTGCAATGAATATTAAATTAATGTTTTCGTCTATTGATATTAGTTGGAGTAACTGCAGTTGATACGTACAGTGCAGAGGCGTTGAGAGTTTTTACAGCGGCAAATCGTGGATGCTATTTTTCCGATGAATTTCAATTACGTTTTCACAAAAACTACAGTCGATCTGCCTGTGTCGTAGAATGTGAAACGGAATTTGTAAGGGACAGATGCGAATGTGTTCCTTACTACAATCCAGGTTTGTTCGATTGTTTCATTTTCTAATTTAATTTGTGCTTTATACATCAACGTGAACAACTGAAACTACAGTAGTGAGTAGGCGAAATGTTTGAAGCGCAAACTATATGTTTTGAACAAAGGAGTACAAATGAGTATTTTCTCTTCTCTGTCAAATAGTATTATCGTGTTTCACTTTATTATTGACAGGAAACTACACGATCTGCAAGATGAATAAGATGATTGACTGTGCTTCCAAGTATATCGGTAAAGTGAATCACAACTTAATGATAGACATGATAGTAAATGTATCCAGATCAATTTGTTAGGCATAATTCATTGTGCAGCATTAATTAATATGCATGAAAGCACAATTAATTACTTAACAGAGTCTTGTAGTGTCTATCTTGGTTTTAGAAATATGAACTATAAGGGAATTATTATTAGTCACATAAATTGTAGCATGCACCACTTTACCCGGATAAGTTCATGAGGAAAAGGAAAAAATATGAAATCTTATTCTAAAGGCTCCTATATTTAGAGTAGCCCCTCCGTAACGCATGATAGAGTAATGAATATATGAAACAAGAATTGAAGAATACAAGCAATTTTACACTTACACATAATAAATACATCTTGACTCTTTGTACCAGATGAAATTCAGAAAAGGATGAGCGTTAAAAATCGTCACAAGCTATCAGGTGATAACTAATTGCCTACTTACATATACATACATACAAATTCTACTTGCATCTGTCTGTGCGCTCTGTCCTGTAATAAGATATCATTGAAATGAAACAGTGTAAACACAATCAGCTAGCATTTTAGGAACGTAGTTATGTCCAGTGTCTCCATGTTCCGTTTAGTAACTATAAACCTTCACACTTACACGTTCTGTTCTACACACAAAAGCAAAGTCCCTGAAAATTTTCTCAAGTTGCCTTACCTTTGTAATTTCCCCAAATATACGTTTTATGCGAATCTAATTAAGTTAATTAAATTACTACTAAACTACCTAGCTACCTAGCTAATTAGTTAGTGAAGTGTAGGTATTTGTAATGTCAGCTTGTAATGATGTACTTACCTCTTCATGTGTGTAATTGATACTCTAGGTAAATAGCTACATGCTACGTTCATGCTTTTCCCCGAATTCTGCATAAACTGTTTTGTTGGTGATTGGTGTAACTAACTCTTTTATGGCTTTGCTTGTATTTGTATATAATATCAGGGGAGAAAACCATGTTCAATTTCAAAACAAAGGAGGACAGGCAACAAGCGAAAGGATGTACTGAATATTGTCTCCCAGGTTTGTAATCAAGAATTCAAGAGATGCCTTTGAGATGAAAATCTAATCATGACATTTGCTAAATATTAACCCAATTTGAGCCATGAGTAATTCGTTTTACCTTGTATAGCTTGCAATGAAACATTCTACAATATTGTGGTGACAGCCGCAGACTTCCCCAATCAACCTTTTCCGAATATGACTAAGAGTCTCCGGGAGGCTATTAAAGATGGATACTCATTTCTCAATGACATCAAATATGTCAGGTATTTCCTATTTTAGTTCTACGAAATTGCCTGGAATTGATTTGAACACTTTGGGTGGGAATCACTGGTTATTGGACTTCTGTAATAATAATATCTGGAATTTAGCGTTGAACTATCTATTAATGCTAAGTGACTTATATGTGGAAGGCCTAACCTACGTTTTCCTACATTTTGTCACTTCCTAAAGCTATTTCCTTTAGCTAATCATTTTTATAAAGGTTATACTCAAGTGATAACAAGAAAAGTCATTTGTACTTTATATTTAGTGGAAGCATTAGCTTGCTGCGGGTCTATTTTCGGGAACCGTCTATTATGCAGTACAAAAGAGATGAATTATTTACGTGGGAGGATTTTGTCTGTAAGTAATGATTCATGTTCTTGGTGATCAAAGTAAAAAATCTCATAAGAAAGACATAATAATAATAAAATGTGTAGCTAAACTAAATGTTAATTATTAATGATTGCCAATTTTGCAAATTTTGCAGCCAATTTAGGAGGAGTAATGGGTAGGTAAATTAAAGAAATGCATCGTTTAAGAAATCACAATATAACCATCAATTAAATTCAAATATTTTCAGGCCTATGTCTTGGATTCAGTCTTCTCAGCTTGATAGAAGTTGTCTACTTTTTCACTCTGAGAATATGCATGGACAGAAAACGATATTGGAAGGAAATGCGAGCAAACGACATGATTCTTGACACTCCGATTAGCAAAATAAAGGTTTAGCGTATGCCTTTAATAATGCACATTGAAAAATGTAAGCATTGTCAGTGAATTACTTACAAAACATTGAATAACAATTGAGAAATAGGCAATGTTATGAGAAAATGGAAAGTATTGTCCCTGAACTTAACGAATAAAAATAAAATAAACTGAATTAAAACTAATATCATGCACATTTCGTTTTATCTGCAATGATACACACGTCTTAGTTGTCAGGAATTCATTTTCTAGCGTTTTGTATGAAGAATTTGGGGTTGTTGATATATTATTTGAACCTGAAATCTTAATTTTTGTTTGCAACTTTCTTATAAGTTGATAGGCATAAGTTTTAAAAATTCACATTTAAGGCAATGCAATCAAGGCAATCATTGAATGAGCATTCCTTACTATGCATTAGGTACTATATAGGTATTATGAATTAGCGCTAATAAAATATAAGAACATTATGGAGACGATTACGGCGATTTAGTTTCAAGCAACTTGGTATTTCTTATAATACAAATATTCCTTCAATAGTATATCCAACATTTTAATACAATTTTAGGTTTAGGCTTGGCAGGAAAGAGAGTAAGAAAAATAAGAAATTAGATGCAAAATCTAAAAGGAACAGCGAGTCCTAAATTTCTTTCCTGTTGTCCTTTTGATAGTGAATGACAAAAATTCTCCAGAGAGTGGAAGAGCATTTTTTGTGAATATGGGATTATAGTATGATTATTATATTATTCAGGTTGCATTGTATAAAAAGATGCTCATAGGAGTATGAAATGAACTGCCTTTATGAACATCACACAATACATACACCAGACTCTTCAAGGTCAAAAAATGTTTCTGGAACATTGTGAAGCTGAAAAAAGCACCTAACCGTGATGCTTGTTCTTCTGTGAGCAATATTACATCAAGTAAATAACCTAGGTAGTATATAAATATGTACTTTGGATTCTGGACTTTCCTACATCATCCCATTGCATACATTATTCATTTACTTATAACATAGTAATATTTTCATGGTCATTGGAACTTCTATACATTCTTCTATGCATCGCATGGGAGAGATAGATTGATGAGTGGTATAACGTATAATGTAGTAAATATCCTTGATGCATGAATATTTATACACAGATAACTATATGTATATATATTATTACATTTACAAAGTAGGCACCCACTTTGTTTTCAAACCCAATTATTAGACTTTGCGCTTTGGTAGGATGGCGATTCTCATATTATCAGCTATTATAGGAACATGACAATTCATTATTTCATGAGTGCTTACGCAACGGATAACAATAAACATGAAACTCTCAAACATTTTTTGTTATACAAAGCAAAACCAACCAACGAACGGCCAGCGAGTCGACAGAAGATTACTTGTTGCATAAAAAGTCTATATGATTTGCCAGTTTATAAATAAATCAGGATTTCAAATTGATTGTGCACCAGTGCAGTGTGTTACTTTATATTTATGATAGTGTGTTATACAAAAATTACAGATTGTATTGTTTTCCGTCAACCAGTTAACGGTACGGTACAAAATCATTAATTAATGGCCCCTACTAAAATACAAACAGATAGTACACTTCAGAATGCACTATGTACATACGCACAGCTTGAAAAATTAAGGAAAAATGATTGCCTACATATACGTGTGTTGTATATTTGCGTATATTATTAGTATAAAATTACTTTGGCTAAGTGCTTTCAAATAATATAATGCATGCATCATGTATAGATATGTAGCTGTTGTGACGTTGTGAGTAGGTAAAAGGTAAGTAAAATGTATATTGCGTATATTATTAGTATAAAATTACTTTGGCTAAGTGCTTTCAAATAATATAATGCATGCATCATGTATAGATATGTAGCTGTTGTGACGTTGTGAGTAGGTAAAAGGTAAGTAAAATTATAATGATGTGGTTAAATCGTATCTCTGGATAAAAACACTCAAGAGAGGCAGTTTCAGGCAACTATACAAGTATATAGCATTAACTCACAGCCGGCAATCCTGTCACTTTTGCTAATTGTCAGCTCGAGAAAAGAAGCTCAGTCATAGCTTTTCTGTTTTTCATTTAGTTCTTTACTAAAAACAATACATTCAAGATGCAAGCTAGAAAGTGGGTGTTGGAAAAACATTTTCAAGGAGCTCCTAAACCATCCGATTTCAAAATAGTCGAGGAGACTATCTCGGAAAATATCAAAGATGGAGGTAAATAAAATTCTGAGATTTTCTCATCATCTTGATTGCTAAATATCTCATAGCATTTATTGCATCAGTGATTTTATAGGCATTTACTTAATATAAATTGCTGGACATTCAATTTCTGTTAATTAAAGCCTTAATTTATTTTCAGAAATTTTAGCTAAAGTAGAATGGCTCACAGTGGATCCGTACATGAGAGGGTTTGCCAACAGGTTTGTTCACAGGACCATATAAATAATTTAGCAATGTATAGATTTCCTACGAATTTGAGGATTGTTGATTTGGCAGTGTCTTTCAAAATGCATAAAGATTCCTCTGTATTTAATTTCAGAATGAAAGTCGGCGACACAATGCCAGGACAGCAAGTTGCAAGGTACCATGAAAAACAATTTGTCTCTAAATTCACAGAAATGTAATAAGCAATCTAGGCATACTTCTAACAATTATAATAAATTGCGTTTCTTCAGAGTCATTAAATCGAGACATCCGGAATTTCCTGAAGGGTCACAGGTGGTTGGAAACTTCGGCTGGAGAGATTTAACCCTAACGAATCCAGGTCCTCCCGAAAGCCGAGCTAATAATGTTTCACTTCATAAGCTTCCAGAGATGAAGGGTCTTCCAGATTCATATGCCCTTGGATCGGTCGGCATGCCAGGGTATTTTGTTTGATTAATAATTTCGAATATCAAGCAACCTACCTCTACTAATCATGAATACCATAACTAATTAATTGTTAGTATATTGATTTTTCTTATTTTACAGAAATACTGCATACTTCGGCTTGTTGCGATTGTGCGAACCAAAAGCAGGAGATGTTCTTGTTGTTTCTGCTGCTGCTGGAGCTGTTGGTAGTCTTGTTGGACAAATTGGAAAAATAAAAGGTAAAAGATTCGAAAAATGCGTTGAGTTAAAAAGTAATAAGCGAAAATTAACGGGACATAATAAGCGAAGCAAAAGCTAGCAAACATTTAAATAAATAATAGTCAAAAATTTTAAGTCGTATCTTGTTTTATAATTTGGTTGATTTGTGCAAGAATTATTGTGCTAATTGTGTGGTGTATGTTACGTAAGGTTGCACTGTTATTGGTTTTGCTGGAACCGATGACAAATTACAATGGATGAAGAATGAACTGGGATTCGATCACGTTTTCAATTACAAAACTGTTGATCTGAATGAAACTTTGAAAACGTACGCTCCCAAAGGAATCGACTGTTATTTTGATAACGTAGGAGGGGAATTTACGTATCATGTGATGAGAAACATGAAATTATTTGGTCGCATTGCACTTTGTGGAGCCATTACTGCCTACAATAATGATCCAACTAAACCCACTATGGGTAAGGCCCTACTTCTTTGAAAGTTTTAATTCCTATCGCATCCATTCATCCAGTTATGTATTTCTAATATTATTACTGCTGTTTTTGTTTATCATTCAATAGTTCCATTTGACTACAGTACAATGATTTACAATCAAGTGAAAATGGAAGGTTTTATGGTTTTGCGGTGGAGTAAAGAATGGTTTGAAGGTCTTAAGCAAATGAGAGATTGGATTAAAGAGGTACAGTCCTTCCATTGTTTTACAACATATGTACAAACAAATATAAAATTTCTCGCTTTTTACACACAATATTTTTTCAATAATTTTAGGGAAAAATCAAGGTGCAAGAAACTGTGGTAAATGGATTTGACAAAATGCCCCAAGCATTTATCGATCTTTTGGAAGGAAAGAACACAGGGAAAATGATTATCAAAGCGTAGCTAATTATAAGGGAAAAATGTATTGAATATCGTGTACGAAATAAAAATTACTGCAAAATAAAGTCACAAATATAAGTATTATAGCTCTGCCATTGTGTATTATGTATGTACATATACATACCTGCTTATTAGCATGCTTAAAACTTATGCAATGAAATGTAGTCATTATTTTTCAGAGCAGTAAACCTATTCAAACGTTGGGTTCATTATAAAGATGTGAGTTCATTTGACTATGCTAGCTTTTCTAGCACGCGTACAAAAGCTCTTTGAAGTTGAATTATTTGTTTGCGATGAAATGGTTACGGATTGGCATGAAGAATAGAAGGTCAAGTTAATAATAACTCAGCCAGGTATAAGTAATGCGTAGTGTACCATAACGAATTTCAGCCGTGTTCTAATAAATCATAAAGCCATAATGTTGACATTTCAGTTGAAGGTAGTAAAATATCATTTTACATGAATTGCGTACATAGAAAAACGCAATTCTGATGTTTCCACGTTTTAATATTATGCTGTGCTGTGCCTTAATTAATTCTTGCGAAAAGTATCTTGTTTTACAATTAATCTGCATGCCTGTCCATGCATGTAATAAATGTCACAAAGTCACGTTCCAATTATGTATGGCTGTATAAAATTTAATGATTTTCATTAGAGTTGGTTAATTCTCTAGAGATATGATTTTATAGTCGTAGTTGTGAACTTTTGACCTGGAAACTTGTGATTATTCGGAAGAGCCTTGACACGATACATCCGTTACGATATATAAATTCATTAAAGTACCTACAAAGAAAACCAACTTTCCTATGTTAATACCTATTGAAATTCCCTTTATTAGTTTTCCGAGTAGACATAATAGCACAGCATTATTTGTTCGGGGAAAGTCTCCAGTGAAAGAAAAAGTAGATTTCTCTATACAAACGACTTGTTTTACTATTCACAAGTTGCATATTGTATGAGCCACTGATAGAGTTACCTTTCGTCTGCGGTTTACTACCAAAGTACTCGCTGGCTTTTGTTTTATTCTCAGCATTTGTGCAGCTACTCGCTGTATATATTACGTAAAACTGGGACTTTGCAACTGAACTGCCACTCCATGGCATGGGTTTCCGTTCACAATGAAATTGATATGCACGTTGTAGTAAACGAGAAACGAAATTACCGACTCCAGCCAGGGAAAACTCAGTCAAGAAAGTAAAATTTATTTTCCTTAATATAATCAATACTACAACCAGTCTGCTCGATGCACTACCCTCGTTAACATCTAGGTGAAATATATTCCGACATGGCTCAAACTACATCGAATTAAAACCATCATACATACTAATCATGTTTTCTTTTCAATAAAGCAAATGTAAGGCGTAAATAATCAATCAGAAATTTTGGAATTAGAAACTTACATTTCTAAGGAGAAGGCTGCAACTCTGTGCTAGTGCCAATTTAAGTTGACTCAGGTTTCTGTTATCGACTTCGACACTGAAATAGGAAGTGGTTTTGCTTTGCGTCTCCATTGGGTTAGAATGGGGATAGAAATTATAATTTACCTTCTGGGATTTTGTACGTTACTTCGCTTTGTATTCATCTACCAGCAAATCAAAAGCAGCAATTATCCCAAAGGTATGACACAATTTATGTAAATAAAAAGAATATTTCTTGAAATTACTTGATTGAATTAGTAAAATTTGATGTTTATTTTAAGGACCATGGAGCTTGCCAATTTTCGGGCATTTACCATTCTTGGGAAATTTTCCTCACAGGACATTTACTGCATGGAAGAAAACCTTGGGATCTGTGTTTTCTATTGAATTTGGAGCATTTAGGTTGGTTGACATTTGACAACATGCTGGCATTACATATACCCCTGCCTGTGCTCTTTCTTTCCTCATACTAAGCACTAAAGATGCATTTTCTAACTTTCGTTATTTATTACAGATCTGTAGTTATCAACGACTACAAATTGATTAGGGAAACTATGAATGAGAATTCTTTTTCAGGTCGCCCTCACTTCCAATATTGCATTGACACATGCGGTGGAGAAATTAAAGGTTGACTTTGCTAAAACTTAGAAAGACATTAGAAGACACGTGTCTGTGTCATTAACACTGTCATAAAAATTGATTTTCTTTACTCAGGGTTAATATTCACCGAAGGTCAAGAATGGAGTGAACAACGACATTTGGCTATGAACCATTTGATGGAGTTTGGTCAGGGTACAAAGTCAATAGAAGCGATAGTTCATAAAGAAATAGTGGAGCTTATCGATTATCTAATTAAAAATTCTGAGAAACCCGTTTCAACAAGAATTAGTGTCAATGCAGCTGTAATTAATGTTCTCTGTGCGATAATAACAGGGGAAAGGTTCCAGCATGACGACTCTGAATTTCATTCTATCAGTAACGAGTTAAATTTGTAAGACATTTTCTAACAACGATTCTAAGAAAGGATAGCAAGAGAGAAATGACATATTTAATCTAATTTTATTGTTTCTTTAGAATCATTCTAGAGAAAAATTCAATTTCTCTGTATGAGATGTTCTTACCTTGGATGACAAGTAGAAGTTCCGGTCACAAGAGAATCGTTGAAAGTACTGGAAAGATTCTATCTTTTTTGAAGAATCACGTGGAATTGCACAAGAAAACATTTGAAACTGGCCTGCACCGAGATTTTCTTGATATTTACCTCGATGAAATAAAAAATACCAGCGATCCTGAATCCAGTTTTTACCGAGAAAGGGGAAGTATGGGAATTCTTAATGTTATCTCATGGATTCTCTTGGAAATCGTATGTAATTAATAAGCCCTGTTATATGTATGTGTTTATATCATTACAGTGAAGTCCAGTTTGTTTACTCTAATGGACATATTAATTGCGGGATCTGAAAAAACGAGTATTGCCCTAACTTGGATCTTTCTCTACATGGCAAAATATCCAGAAGTTCAAAAAGAACTGCAGCAGGAAATTGAAAACATCATTGGGAAATCGAGACTTCCGAAATTAGTTGACAGGCCTAAGATGCTGTACACGGAAGCAGTCATTTATGAAAGCTTACGATTTTCATCATTTGTACCGTTGTCAGTCTTTCATAAAACCACTGCTTCAACTCGACTGGGAGAATTCATAATTCCTTCTGATACATTGATTGTGCCGAATTTATATGATGCTCATTTTGACAAATCTGCTTGGGGTGACCCTGAAAACTTTCGACCTGGAAGATTCATTTCTGCAGATGGAAAATTTAAATCCAATGATGCGTTTTTGGCCTTTGGTGTTGGAAAACGGTCATGTCTCGGAGAAAATCTTACTCATGATCAACTGTTTCTATTTACAGCTAGCATATTCCAGAGATTTTCCCTTTCTCCTTCATGTTCAGTCTCAGAGCTTTCCACAGAACCTGTAGGTACATTTTTATTGACACCCAAATCGCAAGAGCTTGTCTTGCAAGATCGATTTTGACTTACCTAATTTTCAAGATGAAATAACTTTGAACTTATAATAATAACTTATATAATAACTTTGAACGTTTTTGACTGTTTGACATTTCTTTTAACCGCCAACATCAACAGTGGGTCTGATTTCCTCTTTCCTTAAAATACCATTAAGTCTAATTTCCCATTATACATTACAATAATGTACGTATTTTGTATTTTTGTTAACCTAACATTGAGTTTCAATCTAATTTAATTATTATAATAATCCCACAAAAGTCTGCATCAATCAAGCAAGACCAAAATATAATCCTAAGTCGATTTTATTTTATATTGAACGTATCATCGGTGTAATTATCGTAAAATAAACAAGTTATCTTCAATTAAAGCTTAGCAATGAAGGGCACAAAGTCCAGCGAGAGCAGATTGGAACCCAGCATTGTAATCAATGGTAACTTCATTGGCAACATAATCAGCGCGATCATCGACATACCTATCATTTCTATCAGGTCCTCCAACAAGAGCTCCATTTAAAACTTGAGGATTTGGACCCGGTTTAGAGAAATCTCCCCAATCACATCTGGCAGGTGGATTACTACAAGATCTAAATCAAAAATATTAAAAGTTCGTTACTAGATACTTATAATATTAAATTATTTGTTATGATTTATGATTCTTATAATTAGTTCTTCCAAAATTGGGTTATTATTTTATAATGAGTTAGAAAGCGGGTTCTTTCTTACGAAGCAGCATGATGAGGTCTTTGAGGTGGGTTATTTCCGAAGCCAACAACAAAACTTCTCCCAGAATCTCCAAGCATGTAGTCAATTTGCGTTTTTGCGAATGTCCTGTAAGTGTTGGCGTTGATTCCAGCACTTGCAGCCTGGAGACAAAGCCAGACTGCGTTCGATGCATGACGAAGTGATCCCCATTCGCTTAAGAATACAAGCCCCTTGGGGGTTTTTGGTGCAGTGTTGACAACCCAGTCACAGAAAGAGCGCGCCGCATTGACATACTGTGAGGATCCGTCAATTTTTGCCAATAGGACCTGAACATGAGCTTGTTTCCAGTCCCAAGATGCCTCACTTGGTCGGCTACTCAACCCGAATTCGGACCACCATTTTGGATAATCTTGCAAGAAATTTGATTTGTTCGTAGCTCTCCAAAGCCAAGCGGCGGCCCAAGCAAATTCATCTCCGTAGCCACTGTAGGAACTAAAATTAAAATAGCGCTGACATTTTCCTTTTTCTTTCGGTACATTTACAAATTATAACTTTTAATTTCGCTAACAAGTTTCTTCAGTTTATTTATTAGTATCACAGTATCACTAACATGTATCACTTACTCGTAGTACTCCCGGACAATGGGGAAAGAGTCACTGTATTTCGCACGATACGTAACGGCATAAGAGTAAAGTTGTTCTGCATGTGTCTGCAGAGTATTCGCATAAGTAGTATTTCCATTGGCTCTGAAAACCATTGATGCAGCAGCCATGGCGGCCGCCTGCTCACCCGCAACTTCCGAAGCTATTATATTTTATATATAGATCATGAAGGCCAAATTACTGGTACTCAATTCAATGACAGTATTTTTGCATTTAAAATGATTCTTCAGCAATTATTTTTGCAGAGCAAAAATCTTTGTCCTAAAAATTCACCTGGCTTTGATGTGGTTGCTTTCAACGTTGGACGAGGGCTGCTTGAGGGCCAATCCTCTGGCCTCCCCCAGTAGTTGTGGTCTTCCTCCCCATCGCCAACTTGTACGTACAAAACATTAGCAGAGGGATGAATCTGAAAAATTTTCGAAGGTTTTAAATGAACTCTCCGTAGAATTGACTTTTTAGTAGCTCGATCTTACCTTGATGAAATAATCCATTCCCCACTGTAAGCATTCCAAGGCATAATTCCACTGTCCAGCTTTTTGGTAGCCATCTTTAGAGTCAACCATTCCCCATGCCAGCATTGTCATTGCAGATGCCTGCGGGAATCCAAATTTAACAAAATCTCCAGCTGTAAAGCATTTTAAATATTTTTAGTGTAAGAAATTCTTATCCAATGTATTTTCAATTAATTTTTGGTACTTATTAACATTATTTACCATCAAAATAGCCTCCTGTAAGGTCCTCATTGTTATCTCCTCTGTCATTTAGAAAGGAATTTCCTCTCCATGATATTCTGTTACTAGAGGGTAATCTGCCTGTTCTTTGTGCTTCGTAAAACAGTAGGGATTTCTCTATGACTTGGCCATAGTTGTAGTCACCTGCCTGGGACAACGCTAGCGACCCTAAAAGGAAGGAAATTAATACTAAAAGCCTCATTTTTGTAGCTGTACTTATTTAATTGTGTTGTTAGTTAAAGATATTTTGAGAGAATGCCAAGCAGTGTATGCCAGAAGTTTATTTTAAAAGAGACCATTAATTCATCATCCACTGCAGGATAAGAGTTCCTTAAGCCATAATGATTTGCAAAATAATCCATCATAAAAATGTCGAGTTTAATCCGTCACTTGACTTTAGCCTGCCTTTAGCACACACCTATATCTAAATCTATATAATATTTTCTATTTATTTGCAGCATTAACGAAAGTTTGTTGCTTTTATTAAAGCTCTGCTGCATAATACCTGAAAAGCTCATGCCACTACTTTGAAAATTGAAGTACATAAATATTTTACACTGCATGATTAAATTATGACATTATTCCACAGCACAATCACTACAGTACGTAAAGATAGTAAAGAACATCTCTAGTATACTCTCGTCCTCGTTTCTAGTATCTATACCAAAATCGTCCAAGGTGGAACGTTGGAGAGTGTTCTCTATTCTGTCACTCAAAATACTGTCATTGAATATCTACTATTGATATTGATGCACATTTATTAATGAAAAATGTATGGACACACATGCACATATGGGATTCAAATGTAGGTATGTTCATAACATTTGTTGGCCGCAATTGAGCTGCAGAAATAGAACCCTTTGTGAAAAACAACAGAATCACATCAGAACAAGTTGGTTCGATCAATCGAAAAAAAACATAAACGTGACCCAAAAAAGGAATAAATTAACACAAATACTATCCGCGATACTGAAGATGAAATGCTACCTCCTCACATTGGAGAAAAATATTTTTTCATGAAATGATTATTTACCACTAGGACAAGTCATTCAACTACAAGAAAATACAAAAATGTTTCAAAATACTTTTTAAGCAGCAAGAAATATAACAATCTGTTTCATCTTTCTGAAATTCTGATTTTATGCAGTCACAAAAATCTAGGACAAGTCATTCAACTACAAGAAAATACAAAAATGTTTCAAAATACTTTTTAAGCAGCAAGAAATATAACAATCTGTTTCATCTTTCTGAAATTCTGATTTTCTGCAGTCACAAAAATCTGCGGAATTGGCGTTAATGGTATAATGTTGAAAATGAGACGACAATGATCGTTCAGGCAGAGACAATTCTGTAATAATATTCATGATATAATTTATCTAGGAGATAGTTCACCGTAACCCTTTCCGATTTTCATTTTATTTTGAACCAAATTTACATTATCTTGTCTCTCTCTCTCTCTCTTGTCAAACAAGAATGGGTAATTGCTTAGACAGATTAAATATTAGTTAATCAAACTCAGGCAAACTCTATTTCCATATAGGGAAACACAATTTGACATGAATTCATCGGCTGCGCGAGAATATTATTTTGCAAAAACGTTTTTGTATACTTTATAGTTTTGCGGGACTTTGTACTTTGAACTCTGTTAATTGAATTCTGTAGTTAAATCTTAGAAACAAAAAAGTAACGATAGAAAGTCCAATGTCAATTAAAAGCGTATGTATATACTAGTGCATCACGTTATCGATCAAATCATGTAGTTAATTATTGCTAAGAAAGCTGTGAATTTTAAAGGCACTGTGGTTCTTGGAATGCACAAAACAAAGCTGGGCTATGTACAGCGTAGCGTGTAGCGTGTGCACAGCAAACAACTGAGTGCAAATATAAATTATATAATGTTTACGCGAACAATTTTTTCTGTGTTATTTGACAAAAATTTTGTCCTTAGTTGTTGGGAAAGAAGGCGCCAGCAGAATTACGCGTCAGCTTATTGGAGCAAATAAATAATAGATTGTTATTTTGGATTTATGTACTTCAGACTTATCGGTAGGAAATCCCTGACTTAGATTGGAAATTAAGACGAAAATAAAGGGTAGAAGTGAAAAAATCCCTGACATTTACTAAATAAATAGAGTGAATGTCAAAGGCTGAAAAATTGTCAGGAATGTTCACATGTTGTTTCTAATTATGCTAAAATCAACCACGAAAATCGACCATAAAAGCTGTACTCACATATTTATATTAATCTCAGTTCTAAGTCAAGTCATTAAAATTGAAAGCACATGACACGTGATGATATGTCGACGAAATAAACAAGTTGACAACTTCCAATTTGACTGGCTGAAGCCAGTAGTAGCAAATGTTAGGAAGCTATCGCGAACATAATAATATTAATAATATCCTGAATCCTGACCATAACCTCCTCCAAGTCATCACCATCTGTAACAAAATGGTTAGATACAAAGTCTAAATAACTGTCTAAAATAAGACATGGAAATAAGATTAAAAAAATTCAGAAGGTGGACGTGGACGTATTCTCTTCGTGTTTCTTAACGATGGTTCTAACATTTACATCTTTTAACGATAATGATTACATATCTACGATCGTATGTAAATTCAATCTTGTAAATTAAACTATGTGAATTATTTAGGATTGTATTACAAAGTAAAATTATTACACAGTATACAGTGACGTGTGTCAATCATGTAGATCATTTGAATTTGATTTTCTTCTAAATATTCTTTCATGTATATATGATAATGGATTAGGACTATGTATTTCTGTTATATTATAAGCATATATGTGTGTGAAGTGTGATATATGTTAACATGACTTAGCAACAAGGACTAATATATTAGAGTCCAGTCGGCACCGGCATGATATAATAGAGCAAAGCAACTCTTTTAAACATCCTTAACTTGATTGAAGTCAGTTGAACAACAAGTAATGTACTAGTGAACATGTTGTTTTTGAAAGTATTCTATCTTTGACTTTATATCGATGGGTCAGTTCCTTATCAAGCCTCTGGAAAAGCCTATAAAGTCATGTCAAGTGAAACAAGTCAAAGAATCTTCAATGTGCCTTCTTGACCACTGTTCATCTGACCATTTGTTCACGGGACATTTGGCAAATACCGTTTTCCTCCCAAATACTACAGCTAATATTATATTCGAAAAATTCAGTTCATTTTGATTTCCTGTTCTGTGACTATAAACGTGAAAATGTACATTTTAACAGGAATACCTTTAAGTGAAACTTGCAAAAATAAGTTGCACAGAGAGGATTAAACATTCATGGACAATAGTAGTGAATACATATATGCGCTATTAAATATTAATTACTACTTAGTAATCCAACTCCAAATATAGTAAAAGTAGATTCCAATGTTCCTTAAGCTTTTAATGACATTAAAAGCTTAGAATATAAACTATTTATCAGTTCCGTATCAAGAATATAGAGAAATTCATTCAACAAGATCTACTTCTCTCACATACTTTTCATCGCTGTTAAGTGAGGCACGCAAGTATCTGCCATGCTTTCGGTGTCCCAATAAATTTTAAGCTTAAATCTCGTTGCAATGGAGCTTAAAACCATTTTCTCAATAGTATTATTCGCTGCTGTGTTACTACTAAATAGGTAAAACCACCCTTTCATTAATAAAGTTTCGATTTTCGAAAATTATTAACATTTTGGCACTTTCTTTGTGTAATTGAAGATGGCATACTATACATAATGTATTTTATCAATAGATATGTAAATTTTGTTATTGAATCTTTACAGGAATTCTTTCATAAAAGCAGTTCCCATGATAGGTCGACATCCTTGCCCTACTCTTTCTAGTCCAACTGAAGAATGGCCACTACCCACAAATTGCAATTATGGAGTTACCAGAGATATTTGCGGCAGAAATGTCTGTGCTAAGGTAAAGGCCGAATTCCTAAACACAAATTATATTCAACTGTAGTGTCAGCTTTTCATTTCTTATTTGAAAGAATCTGACTGAGCATTAGTGTTACAGTGTTGAATAAAGTATTAGTTATTTGCAACAATGCATTTAAAGATTCTCACATAATATGACAATTAATTATCTATTTAAATGAATAAAGCTTTTACAATTTTGCCCTCACGAAAAGATATGTACGAAGACACAGAAAGATTCCATCAAATAAAAAATGAGATTATAATTCATCAATGAATTCGTGTGGAAATGCAATGAGAATTCTTAATAATTTGTTGATTTAATTGCAGGGACCTGGGGAGCGCTGTGAGATATTGCGATTTCAAGTGCGAGGGAATTGTGGCGACGGGATGTACTGCAGTTGCTCAAGATGCATGGGCTGTAGTAGTCATACATTCCGATGCTTTGAACAAATCTGTGTTATACCTTATCATTCATAATCTTCTGAAAAGTTTTATTACCTACAGCAGAATAGGTAGGCATTCTGTATGAATTAAAAATAGTATGAATTAATATTTTGTATTACGTACTGTGTACACGTTTGAAAAACAAGAATCGTTTGTGCATTCTGCCGACGTGTGATTTGACAGTTGACACTTGACACTTAGTCGTTAGTAATGATTAGACTAGCGGTCTATCCCCATTTTCCTCTTATCTTTGACTCATTACTAACTTTTGAGTAAAGATAGACAATCCTAGCACACACACACACACACACACCAGACAAGTGCCATTGATATTTTGATACACGAATAAGAATTGTTTGCAAAACGAGCTTGCATTCGAATTCATCTGTTACAATTTACCCAAGACTAACAATAGGAGTTAGAAATTATCATCAAGAAAATTCGTTTTCTACAGCAAATGAACTTTGTACTTATTGCTTAATCTTTATACTCGGAACCTTATTCACTAGACTTCAATTGAGAAGTAATAAATCATTCAACTGTTTTTTTTTCTTTGTACACTGGAAAAGAGTCGTGAAAACTCAAGTTGAAAAGATAAATACATAGCGGAGATTATCATTGATACTGATCCTATCTGTAAAATAATAAAATTATAGTAGTTATTACATGTTAATGTAGGTATTTAATGTATGAATACGACATACATATAATAAGAAGTTACATTTTTATCACTGTTACTTAAAAAAGTCTATCCCTGTATTTATATAATAAGGAAGATACATATAAATAAATGGTAATTAAAGCAAAGGATATCTCACAGAAATATAATAAATCAGGAGCAAGAAGTAATAAAGAAAAACTCAAAAATCAAGTACATTAAGATGTACATGGATAGAGTGCAGTTAAAGAAATGGATTTATGGTCTGGATCAAAACAGTCTTGGGTCAAATGGTCAAGTAAAGTCTCAACTCTCAAATCTCAATCAGCTTGTGATGTCAACTCATATTGGGAATCTCAAAGAAGTCACCTCTGTACTCTGTTTACCGGCTTGAACTGCATTTAACAATTTAAATCAGTTTGTCGAGCATTAAAATTTTTCTTATGACCAACTACTTATATCTGTATATAATAGCATAGCACTGATGATATTGTAGATACATTATTATTATGAACTACTTATCTGTTCCCATATAAGATTTTATTTAAGAAGCAATAGAGATTTTTGTAGCCAGCAGCTCCAGCATCTTATTTACTTGAACAAAATACTTTCAGCTGAATTTAGTACAAATTATAATACACACGACAATCCTACGTATTTATCTATAGCATACATAACTATAATAATGATCCCAATGTTCTCAAAAGAATCTTTCTATGATATTAAATATGCTTACCGCATTAACATTAATCTACCAAAGTACTGTTCATTATCGTTTTTTCTATTTAGGGATGGGAGCATATTTTATTATAATTTAATTATACTTAGATTTGAACCATTAACTGTTTAAGGACTCCATTATTACTGGTTTTATTAGAGGGATGGTTTTCACCCTCAGTCTCACGCTCTAGCCGAGGGCGTGTTTTCTCATTTAGTAGTGTGTGGTTGCATTCATAGAGTTTTTAACTTTGTTTTAATCGCAGACATGGGAGCATGGGATGGGACCACTATTTATAAATAATATCAGAATAGGGAAAACCTTATCTTGCACTAATTAATTTGTTTTTCTGTTCTTAACTCAGTTTAATGATTAATTAATGTATTTTGCACTCCATCTTTAGTATAGCCCCATATTTATTATATTTATATACCTACCTATACCTATATAAAACTTGCATTTATCACTAAATCCGGCAGTGTTTGCAATTGCAATAAATACTTATGTGTTTATTAACATCAATGCACTGCGTGATTCATTAAATATTATTTTAAAAATTACACTTTTATTCCAATAAAACATTCTGTCATTTACTGTAATTCCAATTTTGCTTCAATAGGAAACAACAGTGTTATTTAATTTTATCAGTAGGAAAACAGAAAATAGCGCATGTAATTGTGCTGCTTACGAAGTACAAAAGCGTCATCAGGCCAATAAAAATGTGTATGTTCAAAAACCAATAACTTCTGTATTACACTACAAACAACGTATAGTAAAGTCACACCTAATTTCAGTAAATCAGAAGTTGCGAAATTGTATCATGCATGTCGATTGATTTTGCAAAATATTATTATGTAGTAGATGTCTGTTTAGCTTAGGTATCTATTTCTTTTACTGTGTCCGTTTTCTAAGAATATGGACTGGATTTGCATAGGCGGCATTCCTTGGTCAGTTTCACGATTCATTTCCCATTCATAGTGCAAATATTCCATTAGGCAATGCTCTAGAAGAACATCGTAGGGCATAGGGTTCTACTTACTATATTTACAAGTTAAATGTAATCTTCCTCTACTATGTAAATGTCTCATAAATACTTAGTATTCCAGTTTTTTCCAATATTATGTAGAGCAATAACCAAAACTAAATCACACTAGACTGTGACTGACATTTGCAATGTAATTGTATACGAAATATTACTCATTATCTTACAAATTTAGCTCATTTCGCTTAACGCGTAATTAATTACTCACTGATAAGATTTGATTTAAAAGGGAAAGGGCCTTTTCATCAGACGTCTCTTTCAGTTAAGAGTACATTTGAAAATGAGACTTTAGCTGAGACAGACCCATTAGCACATTCTGGTGTACAAGCATCCGTTTCGTTCGCTATAAAAACTTGTTTGTCACCATCAGACAGGTTATATAATCTAAATAATTGGAGAAAATTATTTTATTAAGGCATTTGTGTTTGTGCAAGTGTCATCTTTGTAGTTGTATTTACCAGACATTAAATGTTTGCAAAAATGAAGTTCAATCGTTTTCATCTTGGCATTGTGGCCATTTTACTAGTGATCTTCACGATCTGGGAAGGAGACTGTGCATCGAAACCCGTGAGCTAATCAATAATTTATTAAAATTAAATTCTACTTGCAAATAATTAACAGCATAATATAGTAGGTGCTATAATTGCGATTCTTGTATTTTGTGTAACAGTTGGACTCGATAAATATTAGAAAGAGCCATGATAACTATTTTAGCCGAAGAAAGTCTGAATATTTTCCTTTTGTATCTGAGCGGGTAAAAATCATAACTATTATTAATTTTGAGCCACATTTCTTAGCAATACTAATCTATTAGAAAAGAATGAAAAAATTGCATCAACATACGTATTTGCTTAAAATAAATACAAACAATAGCGTCTACGCATATTTTATAGGTGCTAAAGAAACGTGAGATCAGAGTGAAACGAAGCCCATATCCGCCGGCTTATGTCAGCCTTAGTTTCAAGTTTCCGTGTAATTGTTATCCTGGATTGAAGAAGTGTCCTTGTTTGAATTATTTGAAGAGAAAAAACAGAAAATACGAATATTTTTAATTTTTATTAACTTTTGTATTTTTTTAGGTCCTGCCTGATAATAATTAGAGAAATATTATAACATGTTCCTGCCCGGTACCTACCTATATCTACTTGAACATACATACTTTATATACCATATAGAAAAGCAGTATTGACATTTGAATTGTGGTCGTGTGTCGTGTCGTACTACGATTAAATAATATCTCGCTTAACTTTTTATGACGATGACTAAATATGTACAATAATTTTATATCGTTCCCCCAACCCAATGATTAACTACCTACACTTTTTAGTTAAAATGAACTGGCTATCCACATCATAACCAAGAAATATTATGCTCATACACTTTGGCATTATTTAAAAAAAGGCATACACACTAAAAGATTAAAACCTTTCTCTTGACCAATTTAAAGCTTTACACTTCGTTTCTTAATTGGTAGACTGAGATGAGAATGAAATAAGTAGCAGGTAATTCTCCTAAGGATTTAAAAGTTTATTTGTAGTCCAGAAGGGAACTACAACCTACAACTTTAAAGCCGGATAGCCTTCCTTGTGGAAATACTTTTTACCAATCTTGCCACTTGTAACATAAGAAGTTCGAAGTGCAGTCTTGAATTGTCTCAGCTAAACAACACATATGTCACGTACCTACATCAATATTATGTTCCTCCTAGGGAAGAAACTATTGGACTTACTCACTAATTACTTACAAGGACTTAAAGCAATTGAACAATTAACCCTAATCCTTATTGCTTACAAGTTTCGAGAAACAGTGCATGGATATACCTAATTATGTAGTAATTACTTAGGTATACTCTCAACCTTTATTTTTCTCGTTCGTAATAGACGGGGTTATCCATTTCCTCAATTCCTGACCCATTTCTTTACTGCAAACATTAATCAGCCCTTTAATTTTTGTCCGTTGCTGTTCTACAAGGTAAAGAAAAGATGATAGGGTTTGATGTTTGGGCAGTTAAATTTACAAGTACTGATCATTGAATAAAAAATAATGCTTACCAAATTCATGTCAATGCAATGTCATTATGTAATAGGTATTTATCTTTCTAGTGAGTGGGCTTCACTATATTACCTGAATACTTTAATATTACCATGTTATCCACAGAATTAAAAATTATTTCGTAGTGTTGCTAAATAAATACCTAACTTAAAATGTGTACACACAATTCACGGCGTGTGCGTGTGTGTATACATACGTGTGTCCATATACAAGCAAGATTCTTCTCTATAATTAATAATTCGAGAAATTGATTTTGTTTGCATTGGGCTGCCCTGTGCAGAAGAATTTATTTTGCTTTTCCGTTTTTTAAACTAAGTACAAAGAGAGCATATCTAGTGGTTTTGTGTAACCAAAACAAACAATTGACTGTAGGCATCTTATACGATGTGCACTCAATTTAGATTTTAATGGAATGCAGTTCTTTTCTGCGTTTAACAGGTAAAAGCTTCATGTAGACGCATTTAAATGAAAATTTTATTCGTATACTGAAAATGATATAGGTAGCGTACATAGTAATTCCTACCTCATAGCTGCATATGTTTGAATTTGAATTGAACAATTGGCTTGGACTTGAGATTCCTGACGAAGACTTTTAATACACAGATAAATGGGTAAACATTGATGTTATTACTAAACGTTTTATTAATTTATATTTGAAGTGTTAACACAAATATTTAGTTACAAAATGCAAATCATTTAAACATTATATTTTCAATACTGCAACTACTGCAAGTACTTATGTAAAGCAGTGTATCGTATAGTACTACTATGTACTGTTGTATATTTAAATCATTTTTACAATTATTGTCGAATAACAAAAATTATATCCAAAGAAATATGTAACTAAAAATCAAAGCGGTTAATAAAACATGGATTGATAGTTGGTGTACATTGTACACTATACACCGGCAAAGATAGCGTGGACATTCTGTCCGTTTTTTCCGTTACTTGTTACGCTAAATCTCAATAAACCAACTAAAAGATTAAACAGCAGTCCTGTCCTGACTAGCTTATGTCTTTGTATTTTATTGGTTGGCTGACGCAAAGTAACTCAGGAATGTCCTCCTGCAGTGTAAGGGGT
The DNA here is from genome assembly GCA_019776505.1 of Tomocerus nigrus. Taxonomy (NCBI): domain Eukaryota; kingdom Metazoa; phylum Arthropoda; class Collembola; order Entomobryomorpha; family Tomoceridae; genus Tomocerus; species Tomocerus nigrus. The sequence continues at coordinate 25,904 of JABASI010001302.1, forward strand.
TTAAAATTCTATTCTTGGTCTAGAAGTAGAAGGGAACCTCCATCCAATTTTGAAGCCGGAAAGCCTTCCTCATGGAAATACATTTTAACATATTTTGAGGATGTATGCAAATGCAATATAATGAATTGGGAATTTAAATATTTTACAGACCTAGGTATTTTAAACAACACGCTACTGCCCAGTGTCCATACAAAATAACAAAACCATTATTGGGATGCCTGACTAATTACTTAGGTCCACTTAAGTACCACCACGAATGATATAGTATAGCGTATATAGCTAGATACATATAT
>JABASI010001303.1:0-26186 GCA_019776505.1 Tomocerus nigrus
ATACATAGACTGGACTAGTCCAGTCTGCATCACGGATCCAGCCTAGTCCAATTCAGTGACGATCACCTAATTGGATGGATCACTGAATCAGACTACAACATATATACTATAGTATACTCACTTATTTTATATACATATCATGTATTGTGTGTGTATAAAAGAGGTGAGTATTGGATATGCTGGAGTGAAAGTATAAGCGAATGGCATGGTAGTGTCTGTCACTAGTCTAACAATAAATAGACAACAGCAGTCCATTTCCTTTCTCTGTTTCGGTGAGGAGGGCATTCTGGAATTGCGACTGCACTCCAGTCCCCGAGATTCGGAGAGTGGAGACAAAGCGTATTTATTGCCAACCTCAGTAGTGAGTAGAGTCGTGAGTATAAAGATATAATATGCACGGGGGAATTCGTGAAAGAGAAATTAATGGCTCAGTTCTTCCGTCGACTGTTATGTCTTGTGTTATCTGTAATATGCGCTCTCTCTATTTTTCAGATCTGCGGAAGAAGGCGAGGAGAGTCAACAGGAATGGGAAATGGGGACGGAGACTTACAGTCGTTACACGGGCGGGGGGCCTGAGGGCAGTGGTAGCCCGGCGGGACCCGTCGATTGCGTTGGTGCCAGCAAAGGACTCTTTTGCGGACTTCTCCTCCTCGTCGCCGCTCTCATTTGTCTCATCTTGTTCTTTGTGCTCATTGCAAAGGAGCAACTCAAACTTTTGGCTATTTACTTGGCAGACTGCTCTCATGCTGGACTCCTTCTTCTCTCTTTCCTCGCTACGTTGATTGGATTCATTAGGTAATTTCATTTGCATTACGCCACGCCGTCTTCTATTCACTCCGCCAGGCACTATGCTCATAATTGCCTAATAGGAATTGACAATCTGAACCGGCACTATCCATCGACAATTATTATTGCCCTTATATTTATAGCCACCCTCCTACTACATGATATTCCTTCTGTACATTGAAATGTATTTAACTAAGTATGTACTTAATAATATAATGTATCGAATGAATGAGAGGAATATAAATATAAGATACGGCAGAATCCCATTATGATATCGTAGAATCTCAATAGATTCGAGTCGAACAAAATTTGCATTATGGAGATTTATTGATGTATATTTAGGAAATGATGCCATTAATGTAGGGTGGCTACAATTTTAATGGCATCATTTCCATTTCTGTTTTCTGTGTCTAAACTGGACCTGAGCTTGGAGTTTGTGTTTGCACTTTGATGTAATTCGAGTGAGTGAATCAATAGATACGATTTTGTTACTTTCAGGGTGAGACGTTTGAGATTTCATGGAGATCATGGCAGTCCACTGAGAGACATTCTGCTTCGCGTGTCGGTCTTGGGAGTATTTGCTTATGCTCTCTTCAGTTTGATTTCGGGTACAATTCTTGGCCTCTCTTTGGATATCCCTTCACTTCTGGTTGCAGGAACAGCGGCTTTGGTACTCCTCCAGGTTAGTGTCACTCTGCATCTTAATTCGAAATAAATGCACGTTTCTTGGAGCATTCCACATTTAATAGGCGTGTGATTTAATTATCTCGACTGAGCCATCTATTTTGCAGTGGAGTAGACATTGTGAACTAAGTCACGTAAAAAGATTGGATTATCGTAAAGGATATTGTCTGAATGAAAATAAATAGCCATGCCCCTACCTATGTAAGTAGTAGGTGCTAGCTGTATGTGGAGCGAGGAGAAAGTGTGCTTTCTCCCAGACGACGTGTCTAATGAGCATAATGAAGGGAGCGAGGAGTGATCAAGAGAGGGAGATAAGAGTGATTAGGCTGCTCCGTGGAGTGCAGTGCGAGTAATGAGCGGGATCTGTTTTGTGATTGATCAGGTCATCGTGCAAATGCTGTTCATCTCTGATGTTGGTCGTCGCCGGATCCATCTGCCCGAGCATGGGCGAACGAAGCCAGGTCGCCAGATCGTGACTCTGCTCCTAATCACCAACTTGACAATGTGGGCAGTTGTGACTCTGGAAATCCTGAAAGCTGAGAAGGACCCTGTGCAGCTGAGCTTCTATGGCACCATTCCCTGGATTTTGGTTCAACGGTTCACCTTGCCGCTCTATATCTTTCACAGATTCTTCTCTGCGGTGACTCTGGCCGAGATCTGGAAGAACTCGTACACCCTGAAGTACATCCCCGTGGCCACTGGCCCGTAAGACGCTCTCCTGTTCCCAGACTATGCATGGTTCTTAAAGTAAGGTAACACAGCTGTGGTGCAGGTAGTTGAGGGAGACGCGTCCTGACTCCAGCTGATTCTTCACTTGCCCTCAGAGGTGGATGGGGCAGGTAGATCTGGTTGACAGACAGACATCGTTCATCATATGCTCACGTAGATCAAGATTTAGCTAGAAGATGCTTATTGTAGAGCTTTATCACTGTTGACTCATATTTACTGATCGTGTAACCATCGAGCTAAACATCATTCTTAGCAGCCATTCTTTGATTAGTGCGTAGAAAGTAACGAGGAGTCCCTGTGTGGCCACTCGAGTATCTAGCACAGCTGAAGAATCGATGTCATGTCAGTTCACGATTATCGTATAGCTGTAGCCGGGCACCATAGAATTCCTCTGGATGCATTTACTAAATAGTTGAACCGTGCATTTATCTCTCCGTGCGTGTACATTCATTTATCTTTGTTACAATAGGAGTTTATTCTTTGTGGGCAAGCTGCTTTGAGAAAGATTTATTTTACTGCTGGACATTCAACTAATATTTGTGTACCTATATTTGTGTATTGTAAATGTTTTACGTTCGTTTCCGGCTGTCAGTATTTAGTTTTTTCGTCGGATAAATAATGATACTCATTTTACATTGGCTAGATACTATATTCCTACCATTTGTACAGATACGCTCATGTTAATTATTACTACTGTTCACTACTTCTGCTCACTCATCTTCAGTCAACCACTCACAATCTTTTTAAATATCTCAACTACCCAAAGTAAAAAACGGAAAAGCACTCTGATTTCTTCAGAAACCCTTTTTCTACTTTCGTAGGGAACCAATCCTCACCGTTTATTCCTGAAATAAACACGTTTACTACAATACAGTAGGCAGATATTTAATGGAGGAATAGCTCTATTATACTGCAGTGTATGTTTAATTACATTATAGGAACCAAAATGTCTCATACTAATTATGCTCAGTCACTCAGTTTGATTAAGACGACAGATTTTCCTCTGAGCTCTCTTAATCAATAATCAAACGCAATACAATACCATGCAAAGCAGAAAACTCAATTTCAACTCACAAGACTTAAAATATAAAGTTTCTTTTGTATTAGAACTGTAGAGTCATATATAGGTATATATTCACTCACTTTCACTAGCTTCCTTTTTCACTTGTAATACGATTTCCTACTCACCGCTCTTTTGTATCTCTATCTTATTTATGTAACAAGAGAAGAAAACGAATACGAAAGCTTTGGTTGTGATACAAACATAAGTCATAGTAGTAAAAAAGTAACTCCACACCAATATTTATCAGAGTCCACCTTCAGAATTCGTATACACTTAGCCTGGTCAATTTCAACACGGACCGGCCGTTCAAAAACCTAAAAAGTAGCTAGACATAATATTTAGTCAAGGATCATTGGGCAGAATTGGCCGCTACTTATTATCTTGATATTTAAGTAGACTGAAATTAAAGAATTGCTACTGTTGTTGTGCATTGTTAGGTAATCTTAGCCGTAGATATACTCGACTACTTACCACCATGTATATTACAGTTATCGAATATTATGTGTACCTTAGGATAACTCAAACAATACGTAAATCTCAACAATGAAAAATGCAATGGAATCGAATGAAAGGAATAATGATATTATGTATAATACTTCACATACCATTATGATACAGCATTAGATACAGCATTAGAGCTACATTATGCTGCATCATCAACACCATTCATTAACAAAGAGCTCATCCTGAAATCAAATCAGTAAGCCAAACAGCATTTATTATTCCACAAGCATTTCACAACAACTTCCTTCTACAGCTACGTAAAAAACTCTTTTTACGTATTTTGGTGTTCGAAGGAAAGAATTGCCCACAATTTACTTTGAAATTCAAGTTTTGTAATTAATACTGTTTTTCATGAATTTATTACTCTTTTATCTAGGAAGCACACGAATGTGTTGCTCAAATTAGATGATTGTTAAGCATAAGATAGTTAAAAATGTCCCCCTGCCTGCATATACTTACATGAAAGTGTAGCACATTGAGACTCGACCGGCATAGAAAGAGGAAAATCAGAAAGAGCACTGGCTATTACTTAGTTCACTGTGTGCTATTTACATAATTCCACTTGCTGTGTCCAGGGCACAAAAAGTAGAGAAGAGAAGTTACATTACTGAATTGCAGTTACCTATTTGAGCAGAGGCAAAGTTCTAGTCGTGACGTGAAATGAAATGAATGGTGAAATTCAGCTCTCGTAATGTATGTAATGTACATAATATATGCAAGAACAGTAACAAAAACAAGTATTAGTAACTGTTGCAAAGTTTGTCAGGCATGAAATCAAGAGACTTGTTGTGTATTGTATCTTTAAAAGTTGTAGCTATTGGCAAAGTTTAGATAAATCACTAATACTTACCTCTAATGTATTGAACTTGGGAATGGAGAAGAGTGAATGATTAATTTCTATGCAAGAGACTTGGTACTAGATGGTTATCATCTGAATTTCCATCAAGTCGAAGAATTTCACACGGCAACAACATTGTTGTTACATTGAAATTCAATTACTACCTACCTAGCTCTCCGTCGTATAATAAATTGAAAATACACTACTGAATTTGCTACAAGTGCAGAAAATGTGTTTGTACAATAGTTAAAAAGTGAGCTATTAGTGGTATGCAATTAAGTAGACAAGGAGGCACTACTATTGCACCTAAAAAACGATTTATGTCTTAACTATTGAAATTGGCGATTCTTCTGTGTGGTTGTATGTAGTTGCAGAGCTGCGACATTTATAATAATATAAGTTATATCTGTAGAGATACAGAGATGCTATATTATCAGTTGATTTGTTATAAAATTGCATAGTTTAGGGTTAACTAAATAACTAAGGGAATAATTAATAGATTTACATTACAATTTACAAACACTACGATACAATGAATGTACTATTAGGTAGCTACCTAAATGGCATTCGAGCTGTTTTCCTATGAAGATATTTGTACATATTATAGTTCATCATAAAAATTACGTAACTCTGTGAGTCATCCTGTTATGAAAGGGAAAGTTTGTGGAGATATTTAGGGTTGCGTATTTCCAACCCAATGTTAAAAGGAAGTGAGAGGAGAGGAGGTCAGGCTATTCTAGGAAATAACAAAAGAGCAAACTGAACGGATGTACTTTCCTCTGGCCCGACAAACTGGAAGTGTTCTAGCTACTCGATGAAATACATGGCCAATGTGTTTTAAATTGTGACTAGTGTAAGATATAGCTAGAAAATGTAAGCTACTAATTAATTCTTAATGTATGGAAATTTAAGTACAATACAAGTTAAAAATTGTTAATTGTCATGTAGGTATACTACAATTTAAATTTTGTTCTTGAGCATTTGCATAGAATTCTAATAAATGTGAACGTTGTAGTGGGTTATTATTATGAAAATCATTTACTGCAAAGAGCCAGTTATTGATAAGTTATTGGAGGTTGATAAGGAAAATAAATGTAAATGTACAGTGAATAGATGTGAAATGATTTAGCACTAATTAATAATTGAATAATGTAGTAGGTAATTATGTGTAATTATTTGCAGGACGCTAAGAGATAAGATGAAAGATACAGGAGAAGATGAAATGTAATTATGATTTCCTGATTGTATGTACTTGAAATGAATTGAACAGACTACTGGAGCGTTTTTCATTGTACTAATGTAAGTTATTGGCACTGTGGCAGTGACTGTTTGATTAATGTAATTAATAAAGTCATGATGTAAGGATCGGTAGGAAAATAGAAATGATATTTGTATTGTAGATGTGACTAGTCTATCTGCATTGTAATTGTACTAAGATAGAAAATGTGTTGTTCATCTGTGTGTGTGTAAGTAATTGATTGTTGTAGTCGTGGTAAATGGCATTGTTAAAGTAAATGGTGTGGTAACTATCGTTATGCTATAGAGTTTTGTGTGTCTTGTATGTATGTGTGTAATGGTAGTTGTTGGGGAAAGAGTTGTGATCTGAAGGTCACTACTGATGGTAACTTATTGTATTGTAGACACAAAAAAAATGTCATGCCATTTAGCATTTAAAAAGTTGTTAATGTTAACTGGGCTGACTGAAGTTCTCTCGTCACGTCCTCACAAGCGATAATACTAGATGTTATACTACATACTTACTTACAAATACAAATACATACAGATCGAAAAATTAGAAACAAAAATTGTAGTTACAGATAAATGTGAATGTCCGTCTGATCTGATCTACATAATGCGTGTCAGTCAATGCGTTCAATTACGATAAGATGTCTTTCGGAGTTTTTCATCTCGTCCTTTGTGTATCAGTAACATTTTACAACTTACTACTATTACTACTAAATGTACCAACCAAACCAAGAATGCTATGTAGATACTTTAAAAAAAATTAATAGCAGGTAGGTACTACTAATAGCTACCTTAAGTATATAGCTACATACGCACTAGTTAACAACCATTGATTAATTGCGAACCATTGACTACTTTAGGGATACTAAAAAGAGAAGGCAGCTTATAGATATTTGCGTCTAGTCTTGTAGGAGCATGCTTTTGTGTCTTTTCCTTCCCTTGTCCTTTCCCATTTGCCTATCATGTCAGAGTCAAAAGCTACTTACATTAATTACTTATTAGTGTTCAGGTATTAGGATAGGTAAGTTGTAATTCTTGTCTCAAGAAATATTATGTCCCTTTCTGTATGTATCTGTACTGTGAAGTACGACGAACATAATATTAAATAGTTAAAATTAGTAGGGATATTTCATTTGATGCTCGTTGCAAAAAGTAAGATAAATATGTAGCAGAAAGCTAAGTAATTGCATCGTTTGTAGTAAGTAAGTATATTCTAGCCAAGGCAGTATCATTCCTTACATTTCCACGAGAAATTAAATTACAGCAATTTAGATGTTCTCCTGTACAAATATCATTTACTACTTATAATATGTCACTCGTTGCATCAAATCAGATTCAGACCACATAAGCAAAACACAATTGTTGTAATGTAATTGTAAAGTAAATTGAGCAAATCAAAAACAATTCTACTACTGTCTACTTACAAACAGAAAAAAAGAATGATGATAACATTCAGTCAGTTGGGTATAAAAATACGTAGGGACATGTGTAGTGTAGGACGATGGATTTGTACCTAGCTAATAATAAATACGATCATCATTGTATGCAGGAACAATTTTCTGAGCTAGGCTGCACAATACTTACTTACTTGCTACTCAGATTAAGATAGCAAATACTTTCCACATTCATAGGTATATACATAAGCAAATGTGTAACCCATGGCCAAAAAATGGAATAGAGAATATGCATTACACAGTTGATGTTGATATTGCCAAAAATCCCATTTGGTTTGCTAATATGTAGCTAAAGAGGAATATTTCAATTAAAAGTACAAATTACCAAGGCGAACTGAAACGATAATTCTCATTATCATGGACCCAACAAATTTTGAAACTTTTTTGCCATCATTGTTACAAACCTTCATACCTACTTATATACATTGCATACTTATGTACTACATACACTAACTTCACAAGAAAGAAACAGACCAGACAAAAATCAATCAACCAAACCAACCAACAAAGAAACGAACAAATCTGTAGAGCTCTTAATGTTAATAATGTTTTAATGTAGTCAAACCGACAATGAGACAAATTACCTGGTGAACTTGATGAGCGCTAGCTAAAAGTAAACTAAAGTACATGATAAACAAGTAGAAATTTATAGATTAAATTATGTACAATTATTATACAGTTAAAATTTATAATGTAGTCCTTGTTAAGTAGACAAATTACATTTTAATTCCGAAATGGCACCAAAAATCATTTTTATCCTCTTTATACTGAAAATCTACAAAAAATGGTATACAAAATCAAAGTGGCAATGGCAATATACTGATACAATATTCAAGACACCTAAACCCGAACTCTTTATCATTCTATGCTGCTGCTACTCTGCTCGAGCAAGTGCAAAGACATCATCTTGTAACTGTTATAACCATTTTTGTAAAGCCAGTAATATGAACTAATAATAATAATTAACAATATTGTTGTTGTGTCGTAATGCTAGTGCTAACTAAGAATACACAAGCAATTTCCGTCATCAAATCCCATTGTTGCATTTTATTTTCTTTCCATGCAACTCATTGTCAGTCCTCTTTCTGTCAACTCCGACACGTTATCCTTACACAAGATTAGACTATTCATTTCACATCATATCCTTATTTCAAGCTCTAACTCCATCTCAAATCTCAAACCAACAATTCTGCTCATTTTTATTCAATCCCCACTGCTCGGCAATGAAATTCGAGTACACACATCACCAAGAAGAGACAAATTATAGCAGCCAAATTACCTGTGCATTTTATTTTATGACTTGTCCTTGTCTTGTATTATAATATGTCCTCTATCCAGGTTTGTTAAAAGAAGCTCCAAGAAACTAAAATAAACTGCCACATTATATTTCACATGATATTTACATAAATGAAACTCTGCAAGGTATCATACTATTCATACTAATGTACATAATATTATATTGCTGTTAGCCATTGTAAAAGTGTTTCTGGAAGCAGAACTATGATGGAGAAAAAGGTTGGCACACAAAACAGTGCACTACGAACAAAGACGCCACCGTATTATGGAATAATGATAAATATTATGTATGTTCACAAAATGCAAATGATTTCAGAAGAAAAGTCTTCAGTCGGCTCCTCCACCTCCGAATCGAATCTTTTTGTATTGTAAAGCCTCCGAGTGGATTTTGGATAGCGATAATGGATGCTATGATAAGCTAATGCATTCTCATGTCTGGTAAATTTATAGTGAAACTTGGAAAAGTTGAATGGGATTTGTCGTGTTTGGTGTTCAAAAATGCTATTTAATTGTAAATTCAAATGAAATAAAGTCAAAACGTGTGAGGTAATGTCAAATTGTCAATGAGTTGTAGTAAAGCTGAAGCCAATGTCAAAAACATTCAATTTACTTTAACTCAGGTGACAATATGCAGTAGTAGTGAAATGAGTGTCCGACGAACCCTTCAGTCTCAATGTCTTTGTACCTCTTATATTCATGTAAGAAGATATAATCATGACAACTTTTAATAAAATCTTCAAATAACCAAAGCTCTCTGTATTCTCTAAATTCATTTCATTTATCCATACAAAATTGGCAGAATTATTTACTAATACTAAATATATAATTTATGCCATGACATAAACGAAGAACACAAATTACTCAATGCAGATTTAACTTAAACCCCTTCTCATAAGTAGGGACAGTAACTTATTTTATTTTTAAAATACAAAAGAAATATTTTATTCTACTCATTAGTATTTTATTACGGAAATGTAGGTAATCTTAAACACAAATTAAATTAAATTAGCTCCCTCAAGCCCCTTGTATCCGATTGCCCGTAAATTCTTCCAGGCTCTGTCCATGACGGCTTTTCCAGACTTTTTAGCAACATCCCTGCTAATATTTGTCCAAATACGGCGGATTCCCTGCAATGATTTGGGTTTGGATTTTCGTTTAGAGTTTGCTTGTTTGCAGAGGGACCAAAAATTTTCGATTCCTCGACACTGTGAAACATTTGGGGCATTATCACTTTTCTTGACAAAATCAACTTTTTTGTTTTCCAGAAAACGTGTCACGGAAGTGGCGTAATCACTAGTAGCCATGTCCGGCCAGAACAGTACATCTTTTTTTTTGTTGCTATATATGAAAGGTTGAATGCGTTTTTCAATGCGCTCCATTAGGTAAACCTGGGAAATAATATTTTCACTGCAAATGTAGGGAGTTGACACATCACCATTTGCAGATATTGCCTGTCATATTAGATGTTTTTTATAGAATTTTGCCTTAGGTAGGACTTTTTCGGTGTAGCTGACATCCTTTCGATCTCTAGCATGAAAATATTTCCTTCCAGGCACATATGCGGGATAAAAGGTTCGTAGGTCTCATCCTCAATAATTAGGAATTTAGAAAACTCATTTTTGTGAATTTTCCAGCATCCAGTTTTGGCTCGTCGCTCTTGATCTTTGACATACTTCCGTGCAGATAATTTTGCATAGGATTTAATGCCAAGCTTCTTTACTTTGATTCTATTAAGAGTTGACACGGGAATAGAAAGTTTTTTGGCAGCTTAACGATTTGAGATCTCAGGTTGTTTAGTGAAATAGTGTCTCCATGGCTTCCATTGCTTTTGGGGTACACTGAGACCTTGGGCAACCCTGCAATTTTTTATCATTTGAAGTTCCTGTCAGCTCATTACTTCGTATGATCTTATAAATGGTTGTATCCCGTATTCCTTCAGCGACAAACTGAGGGGCCGTGTTTTTGTGATGCCTCTTCCCCTGATTTGGGGGGTAGTGAATTACTCGTTTTGAAAACGCCTTCTGTTCTGCTCTCGTCATTTTGCACTAGTGTAGTTAGGCAATTGCTGCTTTCACAGGTCACGGAGAAAAGGTTAGCCTATTCAAATCCTAATTTTCTTTTCAGTTGATTACTCCCTCACCAAATTACAAATTATTGAAATCACTGTCCCTACTTATGAGAATGCAGATTTAACTTAAAATTACAGTAATTGCATAAAGTTTTCAATGATGCCGCAATATTATTATTCATGCGATTTATCCAAAAAGGTACCATGACAGTGGTTAATAATAAAACTTTAATTATTATTGGTACATGCCTAGAGAGTTAAGCTAACACAAAGGAGGCCAAACGATTTGTCTTATTGTCCGACAGAAAAAAAGCACCTGTTTATTCAATTATCCAATTAATGTTAATATCAGAGATCTTTCACCGTTTTTTGAAATTTAGTTCGAATAAATTAAAAATCCAAAATTATGATTAAACCAAGCTTTAATTCTGCATTAGCCTTTTATACATGTACATACTCCACCGGTCTAATTAGTTGTTTTACGTAGTCCTACTGATCCAACACAATGACTTTACATTAGCAAAGGCAACAAGGTTTCTCATAGCTAGTAAAAAGTTACTATTTAGAGGAAGTTGACCTTTTGCTTTGTTTTCACCTAAATATTTATAAATACGAGACGTTTAATATTGTCTTCAAATAAGCAAACGTTTTATCTCTAAAATATTTATTACGTTATTTATTCCATCAATCATAATTGGAATATGTTGTATTTTAATTCAAAATTTCTTTTCGATTGCCATTTAACAGACAAGGAAGCCATAAATGATATTCATAAATGGATGTAGTGTCAGTGTAAATTAAAATTAGATAAGTTGACTATTGGTAACATTATTTTATTGGTAGGTATTATGTCTTAATTTGTATTGAGTCGGTACATATCTTCTGTAGGTACATACACATTCTGTAAAGTAATTATAAAGGTTATACATATAAATTTATAACATTTGTTTAACAATCTGTTTATTGTTCCATCTATCCATTGTTCGGCATGGTAGGTTAATATAAAAATATACAATAGATTACATAATAACTTTATAATAATAATATATAATAATAATAGGTTAGGTGCATTAGTGTATCAGTGCTCTTTGTTACAGACTTGATGAGAATATTTACTTATGATATTATGTTAAATAAATTTAGATCATGCTGCCGAGGAAGTAGAAGAGATACTTGAAGTGATAGAGTCTAAATTGGCTCGAGGCTTCAGTACCGTAGGCGTTTGTTTCTTTTGTGACGATGTGACAAAGTTGAAGAGAGAGCGAGTGGAGGGTGCAAAGAAATTTGACAGAATTGGCTTCCAAAGATTCTGTCGTGCAGGAGGATCGTTGATGATTCTTTCAATTTCCTCCTCATTGTCGATTCGTTTACTAATTTTGGCTTCTGCCGTTTGCGAAGATGAGGCAGACTGTCCGCTGGAATTCTTCAGAGTCTTCGTGGCAGCAGAATAAGTTTTATGAGGTAGCTGGACGGCAAACTGAGTGTTTCTACTGTTGCTGCTGCTGCTGCCATGAGATTTCCCGACTCTGCGCCCATCGTCTAGTTTGGGAGCCAGTGATGGATACTGCTCCATCAGAGAACGTTTCTCCGCCGATGAAATTGAAGTGTCTGTGGATTTCAGAACAAGATCCAACCACTTTTCTAATTCTTTCGATGCTTTCTTTGTAGATTTCCCTTCCTTCTTCGGTTTCACGGACACAGAGTAAATATTAGAGGCGGCTGGCTGCATCACCGTTGGATTTCCGGATCGATAGTGGAAAGCAGAGCCACCCAAAGGATTCGGGTTCGACCAAACTTTTGTTCCATTCGAGATTCCTGCTGTGAATCCTTGCGTGGGGAGAGCTTCGCCTGTTCGTCCCACATTAACGTTAATAGATCCACCAAAATTAAAGAGTCGTTTAATAGTTCCGAGAATTCCAGCGGCAGGATTTCCTGGACCGATTCCCCATCGGTTGGGTGGGACGACTTGATTGGGCATTAACATGCTCTGCATGGGAACCATGTGTTGATTCATGCCTGTATTCCGACCTGGAGGATGGTGTGGTCGGAACTTAAGCCAAGAATGATGAGGAGGCCCTCTGTGATTTTCGTGCGACTCCCTGTGACTCTCCTCAATGACTTCTGACAATCTTTCTTTCAGCATTTTCTTCAGATAGGACTTGAACTCCGGACTAGAGTGTTGCTGCTGCTTCCCATTCGACTGTTGATTGTAAAAGTTGTTTCCATTCTGCTGTTGGTTCTCCTTGTTCCTATTCCCGTCATTATTACTTGGCTCAGGTGGTGACGTCTTTACCGGTTTTAGTTCCGAGTAACTTCCTTCCGGATTACCGAATCCAGCTGCTCCGGACAAATGAATTCCCAATTTAGGCTGATTTGCTATTATGTACTCCAGAGCTGAGAGTTTGATAGCTAACTTTTCTGCCAGGAGGTCTAATGCGGGCTCCAGCGTCGCCTTCAAGTTCAGATGTTTATTTACCCGATTATTTTTCAAGTGGGATTTTTTATGGAAATGAACGTGTCCGATGGGAGGGAGTTTGGCTCCGAGAAGTAAATTCAGTAACTGCTTCTCGTCCGCTGGTTTAGGGTGGTACTTGTGCTGTTTTTGGCTATAGGCAGTGCTGCCATCGAAAGAGGTATCGTGGTGGTGAGGCTGGTGAATCTGCGGAGCGGAATTGGAGGAGGAGCCAGCAGGGCCCATGGGCACCAGAACTCCGTAAGGTGTGTAAATGGCTGCTGGAGGCTTCTTCTTCGACTCCACGTATTTCTCCATCATTTTCTCGTAGTGGGCCGTGGCCAGGACTTGGTACATTTGATGTCGGGGATGTACGGGCACTGCCGTCATCCCTGGCCCAAGCAGCGGGTTTCCTTCTGGAGTGAAAGACATAGCGGACATCGTGCTCGCCTGTACGACGGGGATCTCCTTAGTCATTAGTTTAGGGGGAGCTGGGCGGAGGGCGTCTTCACGGACTAGTTGTGGAAACATCAGTACATAGGGAACGTCGCTAAATGGATTTGTTGCCGGTTTCTTCTCCTGGTCTTGCACACCCGTGTCACTAGGCCCCGTTGTTTCTTGGATGATGTTCGGAGGCAAATGCTCGTTTGCGCTGCCGTAGAAATTATTATGAGGCCCTGGAGGGGATCCTGGGGTGTAGCCTTCGTACTCCGGTTGGGTCTCAGCGCTGTAGTGATACGGCTTTCCATACCCTCGGTGTTCATTTGTCATAACGTTGGGCTTATTGTAGTCGTACTTGGGGCCCTTGGGTTTTTTATCGTAATAAGGAGGGCCAAAGTCATAGTAGGGACGGGAGGGATTCTGCAAAGTCTCTGGATTTACTTCAGGCGGCGTTCGTTGTTGGTGATCGCCACTAAAAGCCCCTTGTGCTTGCCCATTGAAATTGTGGAAGTCCGTCAAGTGGTTTCCGTCGGAATTTTGTGGTATTTCTTTGAAATTTCCGCTGTTTTGTACGAAATGATCAAAGTGTTGCTGCAAGATGTGTCCTTCTGGTAAAGGAGGGTTGGCTGGTTCATAGTCAGGTCTGTCAGACATGGAATGTGTGTGTGGCGGGAAGTGACGATGTGGCTTCACTTGGTTCATAGCTAAAGCCTCTGGAGGAGGAGTTGGCACATTCACCAGTCCTGGCATCGGAAGTGTCAAATGTGGGGAGGAAGGAACATTTTGGAAATCTGCCGTTGGTCTTCTCGATTTATCAAGATTGTCGGGCGCTGAAGGGCTTATCTGGAAATTAGGGAGATGGACAAGATCTGAATCGACCAACTTTGGAACTCGTCCTCCGTGTCTCACGAAGGTAATGCCGCTTGGATGTTTTCCTTCGTGAATTTCGTTCTGGTGAGACGCTGAGAATCCATGATATTCAGTTTGTGGTCCGGTTTCCGAGGATTGATGTACTCGAGATGGTCCAAAAGAAGGTCCGGAAGGCCCTGGCGACTTTCCCACTCCTTCGTGAGAAAAGTGTTGATTAAATCCCACAGCTGATGTAGGGTTGGCACTGATATCAAACCCGTGTGGTCCCAAACCTGGGAATTGCTGTCTATTGGACGAGAAATGTTGATTGGCAGGATCCATTGGGCTCCCTTTGAAATTCGGTGACCCCGGGTTGTTATTGGAGGAGTCCGGTGAGAAGTGTTGTTCTTGATGGTGTGAAGCACCGTGAGCATGGAAGTCACTCGGGTTAAAGTGATGTCCTGGTTGTTGAATAGTGACGGTGTGGTCATTAGACGCGTGGTGGTGACTGGTGGAGTCCGATGGATTTTGAATCTGGAACTGGGCCACTGGATGTGCTTTGCTCCCATCAACCTGCTCCGTGTTTTGAAAACTACTCGGCGTCCGAATGAAACTTGAGTCCTCTGTGCTTTTTCCTGAAACAAATGGAGAGGCTGATTCTCGGGGAGAATATTTCTGATTGGGGTGGAAAGAGGGGCCACTCGGATGTCTTAACTCGAAAGGAGGTTCCGAATCAGGGTACTGTCTATCCTCAAGAGATTCCCGGATGTGTCCATCAGTCTCTTTGGCGTTCCCTTTCGTTTTCTTTTCCTTTGCGCTGTTGAGGGAAGCAAGTGTCTGTGGCTCAACATCTTCTGAAGATGCGCTGTAGAAAGAGTTTTGCTGTAAGTTCATGTAATTCTTCTCCCAGTTATCCCTCTCAGCCATGTAGTGTCCGTTGTCATGATGCATGTCGTGGTGTTTGGAATGGTCTGACTGAAGCCACTCTGCCGAATTGTTGACATTCGAGCTCGTCGGTTTCGGTGTTGACGTGGAGGGTGAGGGAGGGGACACGAAGTAAGTGCTGATTTTCTCTGTGTAGCCCCCAGCTCCCGGTTTCTCTATTTGCGGCTCAGGAGTGACATTGCTCTTAGCAGATGTCACAAAATCTTTCATAATTAAAGGCTTCGGCCCACTTTTCACCACCGAAGGCGGGAAAGGAGGGAAGGCGGAAACCGTTGATGATTGGATTGGACTGGGAGTCGTGCTACGAAATCTTCTTCCGATTCTTGCACTCACATCTGCAGAAGATGAAGAGGCAGAGGAATCATCTTCAGAGTCGCTGACAGCATCCGCATTCAAAGGAGTCGTTCCGTTCATCTTCTTCACCCGCATTCGGACGCGACGTCTAGCCCCGGGGCGCAGCCTCCGTCTTCTTCCATTTTGGTTGACCTTTTTAAATGCCTCGGCGAATTCCTCTTCCAATGGAGGATTATTTCCTTCTCCATTGGGACTAATGAGAGCCACTGGACTGGGAAGAGGTTCAAAAACTTCGTTGTCTTCTTCAGTCTCTCCTTCTCCTGTCGAATCCTCGATTCCCCGAGAACCTTCTTCTTCGTCTGGAACAACAGCTTCAGGGACTTCAGGGACTTCTGGGATCTCCGCAATTTCCGCTGCAGCTGTAGGACTCGTTTCAAAGATTCCTTCAGTTGGCTCAATATTTATCGACGGCTCATTAATTTGCTGTGGCTCCTCATGAACCAATTGCTGGACAGGCTCCGGATAGGATTCTGCCGCAATGTTGTCATCCACAACTGCAGGGACCTCTTTTTCCTCCTCTTCTTTCGGAGGCTCCTGCACGAGACCCGAGGCCGTTGGCTGAGAAGCTGTGTATTCATCGAGACCGATTCTTGTGGCCATCACGATGACCACAGGTTTTGATTCTGAGGTGGAACTGGAGAGCATCGTTGACATTGATGATAAGGTATCTGCAGGTGTTGCGAGGATATACGTCGCTGTGGCATTTTCATTGGCATCTGTAAATCAAATCGAAAGATTTCAGTATTTAGTGACTTGAAAGGTTTTTCATTGGAGATTTTACTTTATCTTTGTGCCGAATAGATTCCCTAGAGACAGGATTGTCCATCTAAAAATACTAAAACTCCTACAATCCCTCACTCCACCAAAAAGTAAAAATGTGCTCATTTTTAT
The DNA here is from genome assembly GCA_019776505.1 of Tomocerus nigrus. NCBI lineage: Eukaryota > Metazoa > Arthropoda > Collembola > Entomobryomorpha > Tomoceridae > Tomocerus > Tomocerus nigrus. The sequence goes on from JABASI010001303.1 coordinate 16,600, forward strand.
TTTTGTTCATGTTTTTGCTGATTGTTAGCGGACGTTATCTGATGAAAGTCATGAGATGCATGGCAAATAGTAGAGCAAGTTTAGTTTGGGATCCCCAGCCAGCATAGAAACACAGATTCACTACAAAATCCTTTCCTAAATGTACTGATTGAAAGCTAATCATTAGTTTTTTCTCATCATCATTTGTAACAAAGTAATCAAATGGAGAAAGAGGCCCATTTGTTTACTGATATGAAGGAATTCTTTGGCGTGAGATTGGTAGGAGTCATAGCCATGCCATGATCATGCGTCTACTTTACATTACATGCCTTAGAAAGACACAGATTAGGCGATAATATGAGAAAGAAGAAGGATGGAGACGAAGACGAAGGAGAGCAGGCAGACTCTTCAATATCAATCTGCCCCTACACTAATAATTTAAAGTAGCAAATAGCTCTAACAACCAAAGCATCTCATCAGATAAGAAACAATACTATTAATACATTAATACTACATGCATTCAAAGAAGAATAGAATACAAAACTCACAAGTCATTACTAAACTAACTACGCTACGAATAATACAAGTATGAGTGCTACTCTGCTACTACATCCCTTTGCTTGGGTTGCTCTGTCTCAGGGTAAACTATGGATCTGAATATAATAACTACATCTCTCTCTGTGTAATAATTGCATTCTTATAAGGCACATATTATTTGTAGAGCTATAAAAATCCAACTAGTTTGTTTACAAGAAATGATACATTTTTTCAGTGTTCGCTCTATATTGATGCAGTGTGTAAGTATAACAAATGTGAGTGTTCATAAGGAAGATGAACGCTTGGAGAAATACTTTTGAGAAGATAAAAATTAGTAAAGGGAATATAGCCACAGCGGTTGCCGATCCTATTCGACTCAAGCCTTTTATTTAGTCTTTTAGTTTTACTGATTATGAGAAATGTTGGTTTAGTTGTTGGGTGCAGAGGTTCCGCTCCCATTGAAACACCCTTCAACCCAACTCACACTCACATCATGTACTATTATGCCATTGTGGCGAATATTTACTAACGAAGCAAACGGATGAGCACAGAGAAGAAGAACAGACAGAGCTCATCTCTCTACACTTACCTATGCTAATGCAATTACACATTTACCTGCAGCATTCACACAGCTCTTCAGCCAACAACGTATATTTTTAATTCGTACGCTACCCATTAGCTAACACAATGTTTATATACTGTTTATGTTTGCTACTTGTGTCTAAGTATAATACACACGTCGTTTGTAGAGAGCCCTGCACTAGAGGTTACTACTTTTGTATGAAATAGAAAAGTACGAGGAGGAGAGGTTCCATCTTAGGACTCGCAATAAATAGGTAAAGGTGAGTAAGTGCAATGAGTAGCACCCACTCATGTAGCTCAATCTGCATCTGCACAAGAATTTGCTCCTTCTTTACACACTACTTGTAGAAATGTACCTAAGTAGAGTAAAGTGCATCTGTAGCAGTGAAGACGTAGCACGGAGAGGACGGCAGATTCTACTAATCCTCATTGTTTCATGTCAGTGGCTCAATTAACATTTCATATCAATGCATCCACAACTTCCCTCACACTTCATTCCAATCTGATTGTGAACAATCCGTTAAGCCTTGTAATTTCTGCTATCATATCAAAATCTCATTTAACAGCCTATCCGCGTACTTACGTACATGCGTGCACTACACAACTTTAAATTTTTAGGAGTGTGCTGTGTAGGCAGACGCAGAGCTCAGCATGCAATGTGTAAAGACCAACAGCTAGCTGCACATTTCGTAGTAAAAGATTTAACGTGTACCACATAAATATCATATAGTTCCAACTCCATAGAGTCACAACAATATTAATACGGGTGTACGTAGCTATTCCCCTTTGGCCTTCTCGACGTGTCTGTATAATAAGTAACTATACTTAGAAAAATAAGAAATGATTTCCCTCACCCTGATGGATGATCTTGATCGCTTAGAACAATTTTAATGTAGTGCATAGCGTAGTGCACTGCAAGTTCATATCTACACTTGCGTCCATTCCTGTGTTTTACTTATTATCAGCTTTAGCAAAGTGGACTGAAGCCAAAGAGAAGCGTCTACGCATTACGAGAAGATAGTCTTCTGACTACTTACACCAACTAAAGAATATCCTTATCCATGCGGATACAACGTTGTAAAGAATAAACTGAGTTTTTCAGACTCACTAAAACATTATTTGGCTGCACTTGTACTTATGCTCATTCTTAGCTTCGTTGGACTCAGCTTGACCTTCTCCATTAAATTCTTCAAATTACCTGATTAACCAATAGTTTAAGTCGACAACAGTATTTTTCTTCAAATCATAATTCCCAGATCAATGCACATCTATGTACCATCCTCTATGCTTTATTGGCACTTTGGAAATTTATGAGACTCTGGAAAGTCTACTAAAATTTAATAATTACCTACTTACGCCTTATGCTATACTTACTACTACTACTACACCCTACACCACACCATAGCAAATCAGGACTTTTAGGGAGACCTCATAAATAGTAATGCAACACTTTTACACGTCTAATTTTACTCACTACAATTTTCGAGGACTCTTACAACGGCTACTACATTAATACGGATGTTAGGAGGCTAACTGCATCATAATTTAGATTTAGATTTCAGGTGAACAGATTATACTTTTTGTACTACATACAATTATTATTCTAATTGCTAGATGCTCAAGGGATGTACTATAATAATATGTAGGCACTACTACACAGAACTGTACAGAAGAGAAGGCAATATTGTGTGCTGTATGCATTCTGCAGACACTTAAAAATCTATGTACACTTACACTGTTTCGCTACACCAGCATTTCTTTTATTTCACGGCCTCATCTACATGGTTTATTGTAGCATGTCATTCTGTGCTTACTAAACACATTGAATTTTCTATGAGTTGAATGTAATCCCTCGAAAAACATCGCAAATCTGTTCTTGGTGGCTAGGTTACCATTTTTAGGAAGAATTGCGAATGCAGTTATCAAATGTGTAACTATCATCTGCATAATATCGAGTATAAAATGCTATCACGGAACTCTATAGCTACTTATAAGTATAATAAATATGTTTGTTTCTGCATACTAAATAGCACCTTAAGGATGTCAAATTCTTTTGATCTTTTTAGTGTATCAATTTCTTTTTACAAGCATTATCACACAAAACTATTAGCATTACATAGGTATTCATTTCTAGAATCTTAATAAAATATAGGTTCATTTATCTGGTGTTCTTGTAAATCAAAATTAAAATATTCGTTTTTAAGAATCTGAGGTGTACATAAGAAATGTGTTAAGCTATCTTGCACTTAACACATTTTAATTCTATTCCTTAGGTAGGTACCTAATGTTTCGAAAGGTTCAGTAGGTTATGTATTTCTAATAGAGTAGGTAATTATATTTAATTTTCAGAAGCCTGCCCAATTAATTTCTAGAGAATCAGAATTATTCCTACTATCACCAAATTTTTATTACATTTTGTAAAACTATAATTATATGATTGGAAGACATGAAAGATCGAAATTATATGATTGGAAGACATGAAAGATCAATAAATTATGCACTGCTTGAATGCAATTTTTCTCGTTAAGTAGGTATTTCGAATGAACTGTAAAGTAAAGAATTATTGTAACTTACAATTTGCAATTACCATATAAGATGATCGTCTCTGCTAATGTGTGTGTATAATATAATAATATGTAAATATACCTAAGCAGATAGTTTATCTGTTTGCATAGCAAATACTATTATAAACTATTTAAACAGGAAAATGTTTCGCACAATTCCTGAAATTATGGTAACAGTCGTTGCACTGAATATGATGATTGTTGGTGTTATGTCTGTCAAAAAGCGTTCTATTTTAATATCTACCCACAGTTTGTGAAGCGAAGCATTACGGAATAGGGGTTTGCATTTTCTTTAACTCATAACACGGGAAAAGTTTCACTTAACTCAAAAGTATCCGAGTAATAATAAGAAAATGGAAACTTGGAAAACTTCAATAAATGTTGCCTGAAAATATGCATGATTCAATGAGACTAATTCCTTACATTGGTTGCCAGCTACCACAGGCCAGAGTGACTACCTCATTTTGTATTTCACATACCTACTATATAGCGATGAAAGGCTGCTGAAGCAAAATTAACACCATAATATGCCTTCCGTTTACCAGTTCTGTATTGAATACCAAGGCAACTAATAATTTTATCATCGTAAGGTTTTTACTGGAGGAGAGGGAAAGTATTTCGGGCCAAGGTAAACGTTTTAAAAGCTCCATGCACATACAGTGGCAAGAAGGGTTGATATTTGATATCTTCTCTAAAATTATAATTTAAAACTTAAAAGGGACTGAGTTAAGAAATGGCACAAAATTATTGCTCTTTCAAAAGTAAATCTAGGTGCTACAGATAATGTTTGTAAAGCAGGAGAACTTGAATCAAATCTACACACTTTGAAATAGATTTACTTAAATTGTGCATAACAACGTAGCAAATTGAGCACAATAATTTTTGTGGATTACCATCCTAATGAAAATAAATATTATAAATCATTTAGCTGGTCGTTATCAATATGTGAACATTAATTTTGCTATAATTTAATGTTACACAGAATTCAATTAATGCATTTCTTGTCTTAACACTGTTCAATTTCAAATGCAGGGAAATGGGGTTGACAAGTGACATTATTAGTTTTATATTTGAATCAATCAAACACGATAGCTATATAATTGTGGTTTTTTAAATCGCAGGAAAATGCAATGGTAGATTTTAGATATTCCGAAAGAGATTTACAGAGACGAGGTAGTAGTACATTTCTTCTCTCTGCTGCTGCAGTGTATAAATAGTTTTCTTGCATTGTACAATGCAGTATAGCAGTTCTTTCTATTGTTTGTAAATTATTGAAACCAGAAAAGAGTGATGTTAAGATTGAGTCTGATTCGTAATCTGGATCAAATCATCTTGCATGAACAAACTAATGGAGCTGATGCGGTATGTACGTAAAATCTCTCGCAATTCGCAATCAGTCCAATTTAAACCTCTCTTAAACTTCCTCACTGCTCTTCTTCACTAGGGTCTTGTGTTTTTGTATAGCTTGGAATTATATTCCCGTCATAATATCATCTTATAGTATACAGATAGTGGATACATGTTAGGATCGTAGAAACTGTTGATATATGCATTCAGAACTTTCAGAAGTATAAAGGATGCTAATAATAGCTATCTACCGTATATCATAAGATATAGTAGGGAATTGTAGCTACTTGCTAATTAGGTACTTACATATTAAGCATTGAGACGTTAGAGAAATGCTAAGATTTACGTTATTGTTACACATTAGCGGTTCTAGCTGTCTATCTATTATATAGACACGGCGTAATTACAAAGGCTCTTGCCAGTATTTGTTTTTTCCGAATGCTAATTTCAATTAATGGCTAATAACTTGGCTGTGGGAAAACTACTTGTCCTGTAACAGGTAATTAATCTGACAAGTTGTTCGTTGTATGTAGCTGTACAGAGAACAATTCATTACACAGCCAAGTCAAAACTTTCTCAATTCAAAAAAGAAAGCATTGAATGACAAGACAATTCGTTTCTACTCGTTTCGCTAAAACTAAACACTGTTAATACTACACGACTGGATTATGCTTTACAAATGCAGACAATGCTTTTTCCCTTAATAATCCTCAGAATCGTTCCACTGAAGATATTTCACGATAATATGACTAATGTTTATTCCTACGACTAGAAAATAATAGATTTGGAAAAGTTAGAATTATTTAATGAATAATGCAAAAAAAAAGAAAACGGTCGTAGGTATCTAAATGAGGACCAGCACACAGCAAACCTTCCATGTGAAACAGACATTAGTAATGAAAGATAAACATACTTAAACCAACCACTGACGCAACTGCAAATTTTCTGCACATGTAGTTTATGGGGAGTTACATGAGCAGAACTGATTCAAAAAATAAAGCACACAGAGGAGATATTATAAAGGAGTCGTTGTACGTACTTACTTATGTGTATATAACAAAGAAAAGAGGAGCCAGTGGATGGCTAATGATTTTATTGATAAAATACATTTGGGATAATTGTTTTAGGTTTGCAAGTGTAAAATTATATCTAATCTCATTTTAGTTAAAATACGGCAGTTGTAAGCTTGTAAGAAACGTTAAAATACAGGTGGCAGAGGGCTTAAGTACATCCACACTAACGGAAACCGGGTCAGAGGAATAATTGCCCAGGTCTCTCTTCTTAAATATTTTACATAAACTGAGATTTATGCATTCTGACATCTGATGATGAGAAAAATTTAAAATAATTCCTAACATCTCCCCCACTCCTTCCTACGAGTTTCTTTTACCACTAGGTACTCCGTTTTCGGGTTAATTAATGCGCCTATTAGCTCCGGCAATCATCATACCTGAAGTTATGGATGTGGCTTGCGAAGGTTCCACTTGATTGGCGAGAAAAGGGTTAATAGCTTCAGACTCTTCCGCCCATGCACAAGTTAGAAAGAGACAGACAAAAATAAAAGTTTTGAAGAGGCACATTTTAGATGAAGGGATCCAGAAAAACCCAAGCACATAATTATCACTACAACACACACATTGAATGTAGATTTTCCAAGGAGCACTCAAACACCGAAAGAAAATGGAACGAAACAATTAGAGTTTTGCACGGAGGAACAGACTCAATTTGGAGAAAAGTTGTCTTTATTCTCAGGGCTTGTTGAATTTCGGCTAGTCAAATGGAAAAGGTGGACGGAATGAGAATTCGTATAAATGAAGAGGAAGTGAACTGAGGGCCCTGCCCATATGAGTAGCAGCAACAGGGTTATTATTATAATAATTCAATTAGTCCATTTGTTAGCTAAGACAAGAAGAACGAAATTGTGAGTGAAGCTCCTTGGGCACCGAGACCAAGACTGAGTTAAAAAGGCGGTTGTGGCGGACAATGAACGGATCGGACACGCTCTTTTGGTCATCGCTCATTCTTATGGCACAACATGTTACCCTATTTCAACTTTTAAGTGATCTCCTTTACTAAGTATTGTTACTATTTATCTAATTCATTCTCTTCTTTTCTCTCTTTTTCCCTCTGCTAAACTCAATCTACGTTACATGGGTTGCTACTCACACACGTATGCATTCTTATTTTATGTGCCTGCCTTCTACCAGTCTACGTGTGTAGCGTGTAGGGCCAAGGAATTCAGACTCACAATCTCGCACACACTCCCACCAACCAGTCTCTCTCTGCCTACATGGACATGCACTTGCCTTTACATTACACACCGTAGCATTCATTTACTACAGGCACATATATTATTATAATATAATAATATATATCCCTTTAATATGATATTTATATTTAGCTATGTATGTACGTAATGTTCAGGTTAAGTTAGTGTTCTTAGGAATACACACGCCTGTACTTGACCATAATATTCTCCACTACTGACTTTGTAAATCGCACTGCATGAATTCTGATACATTTATAATAACTAACTAAAATACACCAAGTATATTACATCCCTAATGGATTAAACACAGAAACTTGTTCTTATCGTCCCTTGTCTTAGGTGCATATCACTCTTTTGGCCTTATCCCTCTCTACATTTTGATGTACATGCTACGATTTGCCAGCGAACCAAGCAGTAAATTAGCAAAGTACAAAATAAAGTAAGCACTAATTGTAACATTTCCTTGCTTAAAAGGCTTCGCTACATATGTGTGTATTAATGGTATTAAGTGAGTGCTTCCTAACTGCTCTGTTGGATAGATACCTAGATAAATACAATAATAATATCGCGTCTCCATTTATTTGTCTATATAGCAAATTCCTTGCTGTAATTTATGTTTGGCTTGCAATTGAAAACACTGCTGTACTGCCCTTTGCACTCGAAAAACAACAATGCATACACATTTATCCCTATTAACCTAATCCTAACTAAAGCTTCACTGTAATTTACACTAAATGAAAATCCCTATAAGTACCATAATTATAGCAACGTCACAACTGCAGATAGGAATTTCCCATTAGGTAGTCCTAGTAGAAATTAGGATTAACTTTTAGTCTTAGTTATGTTTTGAAGTTAACATCCAAGGAAAATACATAAAATGAAATTTAAATTATACATGAAACAGTGGATGTGTCTTATCATGTATGAAGACTGAAAACTGAAGACATATAATTTAAATCAATTAAATAGATTAATTAGAAATACCTGTATCATAATGAGCTCGTGTAAAAAAAGTTTCAACGTGAATTAATGTAATTACTCAGCCATTTTGTTTATAATTTTCAAACAGATCAAGTGTTCTATGTTCTAGTTATTAATCTCAATGATTAAGCCCAATAAAAATTAAAAAGCCCAAAAAGAATAGGGCGGGGAATCATAAAAAACATTCTAAGTAGTTTTATGTAGCCTGCATGTAGATAATGTGGTACGAACTGTTTCGTTAAGTTGGATTTATCTGCAGGCGCTTTGAAATAGAAAAATCAAATAGATATTGCCTGCATAATATAATAAAATATACAAGGAGTTGAGATCTCAGAGGTGTAGACATATTATACATGTCTGCTGCACAAGAAGCTTTATAAGATGAAAAATCCTGACGAATGTACATAATTTCTTTTCATTCCGTCCAAATATGATTTAGATTTGTTACAATAAACGCAATCCAGTTAAAGATATCTATAGTCTTATACGAAGGCTAGATTTGAATTCAGTTTTATTAGTGCTATACGTCTTATCGTGAACCTATTAAGTACATAATACCATTTTAATTACAATCTTGCCAACCCAAATTCCTCGTACGAACCTTATTTTATTTGCAGGGGATACTAGTGGGAACTGCTGCATGAGTCTTATAGCAATCTATATAAATGCAGACAGCAGAAGATCACAACAAGTAAGTACGTATAGGTAGGTACTGGTACTAGTCATAGAAACTAATTGATCCGGCAAGACAGACCTCTATATTTACTAGAAAATCTTTTTCCTTCAGCCAGCCACTGTGCACATCAACATCATCATTACCATTTGCACTGCTCCTCTTATTATTACTCCTATCATTTATGCCATTATTTTTATTATTAGCAATGCTACCTACTACTCCTCTTCTCATTCCATTCTCTTTATCGAATAAAAACATCTCACCCAACATGAGCACAAATTTTATCGACACTATCAATGTACACGGATAAAATTATTTTTCTGAGATCAAGTTGAGAACAAAGCTTTCCTCCTCTCTCTGTCCACATCCTACTATCCTACGTGTACGTACCTATATATGCATGCACTCATCTACTGAGATATCTTCTGCTGCCACTGAGAGATGCACGCAGATCTTCTCACATCCTCCCTCACCTTCTTCATCAAGTGAAATCCCATGTACTAATTGCACTTTAAATCACATTCAATACATACGTGACGTGAACACAGTAAATTACTAAAACTATTTTAGAATTTATCTCATATTCTTAACTCCTACAGGGATAATCAGAAACATGGAGTAGTAGGGAAATACGTGTATTAGAAAGATTAAC
>JABASI010001304.1:0-26153 GCA_019776505.1 Tomocerus nigrus
TTGTGGAAGTCGGCTTGGAGAGTCTGCTGAGTGCAGTCCAGTCCAATAAAGTAAGGAGGTCAAAATGTAAGCCTGCGTGTATCATCGTCATTCTTTGGGTCACATTCGGTCATAGCTGCACCCTCTTTGGGTAACTGTACCTAACTAAGCTCTACCATCTGGCATAAGCATTACGGCCCCATCATCCTTTACAATACACCGCACAATGTGTGCAAGTGGCAGAGTTACAATTTCTAACTTATTAGCACAGTATGGTGTACTTAGAAGATGCCAATAGCTTTTTGCCACATGGCTCAAACGATGCAACTTGATACGATAAAATGCAAGACTTGAAATGATGTGTTGCATACTGACACGACGCTCAGCCTTTCTTTCATCAACCAGTCACCACGAAACAAATGCACACTCTCACTCAGCTGGACTGACTAGCAGACAATTTCATTTAGTAGCACCATTACACTTACACCATATACTTAACGTACAATTACAGGCCAGTTAGCACTAATTTTTTCAAAGGATTGTCATTCCCAAGCACATCATTCATATACAAACATGTCGTTCTCTCTAATTACCAATTCACTTAACTTGAGCTCAAGTAGCAGTGAAACTACTTCCATGCTCTTTCGACCCCTCAATTAATTTCTTCTTCTGCCGAAGGCAACCCCTTGCATACAAATCGTGTGATCTCCGTTTTTTCGCATCGAAACTTTTCTTCTTTATGTCCGCTTGATACATTATGTTCATAATTCAAAGCCTTTAATAACTCTTTAAAAAGCTCCTGGGAGTACGGAGTACATCCGGGTTACCATTTCTGTAATTAGACGCAGAGAGCGTGCAATTATGTTCCGAAAATGTCACTGTTTATGAAAACCATTTCGAAAACCTTGTGAACAAAAATTTCTAATAAGTGTTGAAAAATAAATCATAGATTTAGAAAACCCAATTAGGGAATTTTCTTTCTGACTGCAATATTCAGAAGCTATACAAAGTTACTTTTGGACTTGTTTGTCACTAAAATATTATTACTAGTATATGAGTTAAGCGTAACGCTTCGTCGCCCAAGTTTCATTAGAAATGTATTTCCTCTTGAGTGTACTGACAAATTGTTATGTTTATGGGAATTTTTTTATTGTTCAAGATTCAATTGTCTATGGAGTCTGGAAATATCAAGTAGGACCGAATTAGATGAAGTGTAAGAGAAGGCAGAAGGAAAGTCTAAACGATCAACCTTCCGTGCAGATGTGAAAACATAAGCATTCACTTTTAGGCGTGACCCTTATCATTACGGAAAAGACAAAGTTTTGTAGTAGCCTCCATGCGTACTTCTGCACTTGATAGAAAAGAACTCCGTGTGACTTTCGTGATTTGGCCATTTAGGATGGAAGTGAAGTGCTTGTTCGTTGACGTGTCTCACCTTTAGGTGAGATTTGACTTGACGTCCATTTAACTCTCATTTTATGTTATGGCTGTAGTTATTTCATCCTCCAATTGTGTTATATTGTACTCTTACTAGTTCTGCATCATATTCGAAGGGGACCCTTGCGCTTATACGACAAGTAGTTGGAATCTTCTGCCTCGTAACAAAGGAAAATTATTTATGATGTTTAGATAACAGCTAGAGCCATTAAACTTAATTTAGTACTAAGTCATTTGTGTTAATTACACAATTTTCATTTGTTGGATGGATGAATGGAAGCACGCACAAAGAATCTCGAAAGTATCTCTTACAGAAAATTATAACTCTACCTATCTTTGCAATATTCACAACGCATAAGAGGAATTTACACTTTGAAGCTTTTTACATGAACGCGTTTCTAATGAAATTCAGTGTCATGCATTTCCTTTAAAATTGACAAAGCTTATTATTCACCCATGAAATAATCACAATTAATGATTATTATTGACTTATATAATTATGATTAGATGCGCAAAATTACCACCCGCTTATTGATATTTACATAATAAATGTGCAATAAAGGTCCAAACACAAGTAGTTGCGAATCTCGTCGAGATTTAGTCATGAAAAGCAGCAGGTGCTCTTTGACATACGATTATTACGGAAAAAGTAGAAACTTGCTTACATGGCATTCTTAAATTAAAAAATTTACATTGAAATAATCTTAATGAAACTATTCAGAGATTGTCATCGAATTTTATACAGTTGTGAATAGCATTACTGAATGTCTGAGATTATTAAAAATCTAGAGGACTGTTCGCGAGTTTGTGAGTAGCAATCAAGGATATACTCACGCGACTCGACTGCGCACAGTCTACTCTACATTACTCTAAGCTGATATAGTGATAAGGGAGTTATAAACATATGAATAAGTATCCAGTCAGCATGGAGCTTGCCATAATGTAATTTCACATCTGACACATTTCCAGCAAGAGAAATCACCATTTTTCATAAATAATTTGCAAATACGGCAAGTTGAAAGAACTATCTCCGTTAGCCAAAGTGGGTAAAAATAAGTCAGAGGAAGTATTTCAGTCTGCTCACGTTCTGCTACTTTAGAATGGAAAATAGAAGAGTAACATTTACTGCTTAACTCGAAAAGGAGTATAAACAGGGCTGTTTGTGCATTTTCTGGAGAGGACGACGTTCCATATTGTCCTTCCGTCCAAAAGCAGCGTCTATATGGCATACTAATGGTTAAGCACAATATGACATCTGTAAAGAGTGGAGGAGTTTAGAGTATCACTAAAAATGGTAGCAAGTAAGTAATGGTACATATTGAGCTCACGCAGTAGAACAGATAGTTAAGCTTAACCTGTCCCAGTAGCAGAAGTTGAAATAATAATATGACTAACATACGCAAAATATGCTTACTGCAGAAAACATGGTGTATTACGAGTGCAGAATTTTGCGTAGCCAGTTGAAAGTAAATGTCTTCTAAGTGCGCTCACACCGCTAACTACCGAGAAAGGGAGTAAGGCAAGACGGAGGAGATAGATACACAAATATTATAGCCTTGCCTTGCTGCAGCAGTCTACAGAGAAAATGTTGGTAAAGTGCCTACAATGCAAAGAAGAATCAGAGAAACAGTGCAGTGGTGTGCATTAGAGAATGGGAAGAGAAGGAAGAGCAAGATGGAAAATACGGAACGGAGAGATAGTCAGTCCGGTAATTGCTTTCTTTTGACAGGGAGATTGCAAAGTATAAATCAAGCTGTGAAATATTCAAATTGTGAAAACAACCTGGGCTTGTTTTATTACTTTGCCTGCCTACTGTAGTGTAGACTCAATCTAACTACTCAACCACGCTCCGTACACACTTCCTCCGCACCATAGCAAGCAAATAATGCAATTCCTTCTCAGATCTGCCTACTTGGAGCAGCAGTTGATATCTACTCTAATAAACTATGAGGATAGTTAAGACGCGTAAGTGGAAATCGTTCCCGTGGATCTGCTTGTGAGAATGAACCCTTGAAAGTGAGCCTAGCAGAATGCGTGCAGGAGCTAGGAGGCTGGAGAGGAAATGCGAGCTAAAGAACGGCAGACTCACTCAGCCATTCCCTAACGACGAGATCTATTGCAATCATAATAATATGTAATGTTGTTATTTCTTTCTTTATTACCAAACCAAGTCAGTCGAAGTGGTTGTCTATCTCTAGCCTCAAGCTCACTCCTGCCTTAACTACCTACCTCTGCTGCTATCTTCACGCTGGAAACTTATCCCATAAACAGAATAAGATCCATACACTACTCACTATACGCACTCTTTAACAAATATCAACAAACTGCAAAACTGAAGTGAATGATTAATGAGCCACGATAAATACAGACTTGTGGCAATATAAAATACGTGTTCCACAAATCAATTCCACCATTTATTTTGCTTATCTATACCTTTCTATACACACGCATCTCCCCTCTTCCTCTTTCAGCCATAATATTTTTGACAGATTATTGCTCACTAATTTTAGAATATAATAAAGACAGCAATAATAAAATTGTTAATTACATCGGCCATGAATATCACATTCACCGCAACAGTAACTGCTATTTTATTATTAATTAAGGAAAGTGTTTATTGCTATTATTGCATTTACTAGCAATAGGATAGGTTCCCTAATACTAAATTATACAACAAGCGATTGTGCAGTCCATGAGTATCTACTCATTATTAAAAATCCTCGATTATCCGGATCCAAAACCCCAGAATTTGTAATTAACGAAAAAAACGGACACCTAATTGACTGTTATTATTACCAGATAAATAATTGTTTACTCCAAAAAGTTCTCCACGAATCATAACTTCTAAATTGTGTAAGAATTTGGAAAGCAGTGAGAGGGAACGGTTGTAATTTATGTGTACACAGACAAGCATATTTCATAAAGTTACTATTGTTCTAATGGAGGAACAGACAGGAGTAATTGTTACTGCACAGGATTTTAATAAGTCCATTTCATTAGCGAATATGAGCATTGATTAAATTAGCAGATTGTGTACATATGGTGCAGCTCGAAAAGTCGCTTGGAGTCAGGTTCGCTGAGCGTGAGGGAAGAGAGGTACAATAGGTCAAAAGAAAATACATCTGCTAATGTGTGCTAAACTAATGTAAGAGAAGAGAGTAGTCTTTTATGAGAACCACTGAACCACTTCGGATTTCAAAGATAAACAAATTAAACGAGAGTATGAAATAGTTTTGGATAAACCGGGTAACCTGAAAGCGTGTTTTCTGCTCACACAAAGAGAGACTATACTTCTCTCCTACAATGGAGTATCAACAAATAACCTTTTAAATCCATAGAAATGTTTACACTGGCTTTACCTTCTTCGAAATCCTTTTCATGTAGATACTAATGTAATGTAAGAGTGCTCATAAAGAGAATGTTTTCCACTCCTTCATTCAAAACAATTCCATTGCATTTAGTTTCCCTTCCTCCAACTCCTGCCTGCCTGCCTGGCCTTCCCAAATTGAAAAACAGCAAACTAATGACAGAACAGGCGTACGTACAAACTGTGGCTATATATAATATTGTGAATTCGTGTGTAAACTAACTCAACTCACTACGAACTTTGTTACGGTTGAAAACTTAAAAGTTTATGGGAGCAGACTTTCTCGCTGTGCAGTTTTGCTAGCCGGAGCCTATACCTAACCAGCTCACACTAAAACATCAACTATTGTGCATACGAGCCGAGCCGTTCCTATTCAGAGCATTATGGATTCAAAGTTATATATGTCACCATGTATTTGTGTTTTGCCTGAGTGTAAAAACTATTGCCGAGTCATTTCAACATGAAAAACAATAAAAGCTACAAAATTCATCTTTCCCAGTCGACTGAAAAGAAGTATTCCCGACTGCTGCTGACTGACTGTAATATATTGAATTACTACTCCTACTACTCCAAGACCATTATACATATCAGCTCTGACTTTCCAAATGCGTCTATTCCGGACACAGAAAACTTTGCTCTTCCCCACATATGTGCATACAGAGATATTTATACTTTTTACTTAACTTTGATGTGCTACATGCACTCTGTCCCCGTCGTTAAATTTCATACTGATGCTAACAGCATATACTCTGCAATGCAAATACTACAAAACAGAGATAGAAACTCCCAAATACAACACGTTTTTGAGCAATGCATAATAGTGTCTTTCGTTGTACTAAAGGTCACCCTTTCATTCTAAGTATTTAAGTCAGGATATAGTTGAACAGGGATCAATGTGGAAAAAAGTTCCTATAATAAGCGCAGAATATTCTTGCATTATACCCACCCACATACGATATATAATTCAGCATAGATACACACAGGTTGTTATCTGACCGTCTTAGGGCACCAGAGTAGGAGCACCATTGAAATTCATTCTATTTCCATACAATAAAATGTGTCTCTCAATAAGTTAGGAAGTGGGGAAGCATCCTACACACAATTGCACCAAATAGTACTAGATTTATTTATAGTGAGGGGGTCTATACATAGTAAACACGGAGATTTAAATGGAAGTCTATATTGCACATATGTACTTTGCTATGGAAAGTTTCTAGACTCAGTTCTCGACAGAGGCACATGTACCTATGCCAATTTATTCTGTGTGTATGTATTTCCCTTTTGATGGCATTGCATCTGAAACTCTGATAAAAGCTTTGTGCGTATCTATATTACATGCCTCAGCGATCCCGAGTTGAAAATACATTTATATCTATTGTACTGACTGGTATAAAAGCAATTTATGCGTCGGTCCCGCTGTACGTAATACTCGGCATACCTTTTGTTTTTCCTTACTCTTGCCGTTCTGTACTAAGTAAGTTCTAGGAGTAGTAAAAGAATTTACTTGACGAATACTTGTAGTCTTGTACATGACATATAGTGAACTGCCTTTAGATAAAGTATGCCCTTGTGCATTTCATGCCATTGAAATCTCGTTCCTTGTCTATTTGCTACAATAGTAAGAGCCCCTGCTTCTGAAAGCATGTGCTGTACGAATAAAATATAGTAAAGTGCAAAACCTGAATTCAGATAACAATAGTACGCCAAGTACGTGCCGTGCTAAGAAATAATACATACTACGAAAAGACAGTCACAAAATACAAAATAAAATGAAACTGAACACTAAATCGGCTCGGTATATTCTAATTATCTGCATGCGATATCCATTTAATTATTTAAAGCATGTTAAATAATATGTCCGCTGTATTTCAATAGGTATACTACTATATAAAATATTACAGTGAAATATGTTTGATTCTTTGATTGATTTACAGTGACAAATTAGGCCAGTCAATTAAATCAGACAGAACTGAATTCAGTAGTATAACTAACTCGTAGTCAGAGTTGTCACACCGCTTTTCGCTAAAAGTCACTTCATCCCACAAAAACACTAATACTACCTACTACCACACATAATAATTTCTGTAGCATATAGCAGAGCATTTAGATATTTATTTATAGATGAGTATCTAACAACTTTCTTCGTGGGGTTTATTGTCGTTACTGTCACTTACCAATGTACATTTCTTATTGTATTATTAGTAATTACTAAGCCGCTGTAGCTGATTTATGGGAACGCCCAGCCTGTGTGTCTGCCTGTCCGTCTGTTGCTCACCAACGGTTAAAAATATTTGCATTTTCTTTACAAAAGCATATCCTGACTTAAGCAAATCTACGTAGATTTAAGTCTCTATAATGGTTCTATTCTGTATTTTCATAATAATTATATTATACGTGTACTACGTATTCCGGTACAGACAATACTTTTGAAAAAGTAATAGGTGAAAGACCTGTTATTTAGTATTCATGTTTGCATCATTCTGTTATGGCCAGTTTAATATTTTAGCAAAGCAGGTCCAGTGTTTAGTCTGTAGAAAGGTCTACATAATAAAGTGGAAGTTAACAATAGGGAGCAGAGTGACAAATTTAGAGTACTTCGCATACTCTTCCTATTCTTTCGGCTATAGTCACACCATCACCTACTATTCTTAGTCGACACGAAAGGATCCTGTGAATAATGCATCAAGTCCTGTAACAATAAGTAAAATAAAAATGGAACAACATCTGCTTGATTTGATGGTTTTTATCTTTCCCATATAAAACGGAATGGAGAGACAATAATGTAGAGATAGGGAGGCAGATAGGAAGATATGCGTTCTGTGTACACAGCGATGTATGTAATCCGATCGATGATGATCGTGCCATGTCTTGGCAAAAGGACGAGATGAATGGATCCTCGATCTTCTACTTAGATCCTACCAACAAATCCTACTGAGCATGTACGTGCACCGTCTGCATTTACAATATTTTAAGAAATTTGCAATAATGAGGAGAGTAAACACAATTTGTCTGAAGATTAGCCGGAGAAAGAAGTCTAGCAAACAAGGGGCTATTCAAATTAAGTAGTTATATTTGTATTACGACATGGAGAAAGTCGGTGAAAGAGAATTTGGTAATCGCCGTAAGAAATGGAAGGACGAGGGAAAAGCAATTTTGTTTTCTCTATTCATTACCATCAGAGCTCCCAATGGAAAAGAAATATTGATATAAAATGGCCATTAAAATAGAAAAAAGGAGAGAATAGACCCAGAGACCTACATTTCGACATTAGTGTCTACGCAAGAGTCTTAGAAGTTGTGCTATGAAGTGAACAGGGTCTGTTAAGTAGCTACGTATATCTAATAGATAGCACAAAGAACAACCAGGGAATAGATACCTGCCTCATAAAAATACAATTCTCTATCTCATTGAATAGTGGGTTGCTTGGCGTGGCAGTGTATAGAAAGGCGACTCGTAGGCCATGAAGCGCAACGAAACGAAGCAATTTCACATTATATATACAGCATGGTAGATTATTAACTGC
This sequence comes from Tomocerus nigrus, assembly GCA_019776505.1. Lineage (NCBI taxonomy): Eukaryota > Metazoa > Arthropoda > Collembola > Entomobryomorpha > Tomoceridae > Tomocerus > Tomocerus nigrus. Next base: position 8,307 of record JABASI010001304.1, read on the forward strand.
TTGAGATGAGAAAGCCCTCGTGACTGATATCGGAGGATAAATCAGCGATAAAGTACAACATAAATAATAAAACCAAAGAGGGGAAATACATATCTGCCTCCCCATATACCTCTTCTGCCTGCTCTACTCAGGGAAACAAAAGCAGGGAAGAAATGACACATCAAAATGTCGTTATAGCTGTAGCACAACTCAACGTGCCATCTCATTCTGTTGCTCTATGCATGGAAGTGTTACGCTCTTTTATTAAATCAATGTAGCTATACATATGCCTGCATAAATAAGCATAGGCGATGTGTTAAAAAAATTACGCCATATCTCTGCAGCTCAGTTACACCCTTATTTGAGGTAAACGTAGGAGGAGGAGGGCATGTTCCATCAAAGGAAAATGGAATATTGGATCCTATATCGTCGCATGCAGAATGGTGTAGGTAGTAGTAATTTGTGTCCTTATATAGTCTTTGACATCTTCATTCCATCAGTAAGGAAGCCGTGTAGGCATGGAAAACATGACGAGTTTACTGCATTAGATGATTTGGCTCCTTTCTCTCTATTTTGTCCACATAGTCAGTCTTATGTGTGCTCTACTAAGTCTGTTAAGCTCAGGCTGCACATCCCAAGGATATAGATTGGTGCAATAGAAAGCAATACATAATGTAAATATTAGACTACTGTGCTGTGACTGTAACTCGTAGGACGGGATAGCGGATAGCGTGGCAGATATAAAGAAGACTGACAGTTGGGCTTAGGACGCGAAGGCAGCTAACACACTTAGGCTCGAAAGAAGAAGGACAGGACGGCGTCTTCGGAGAAAGTCTTCAGCCTTTCCACTACACACAGACAGCTCGGTTCAGCTCAGATAAAATGTGGGCGAAGCCAAGAAAAAATTGCGGAAGCACATAAAAGTGAAGAAGTGGCATCAGTCCCTCTACTCTGTAGATACGGAGTCTGGGCCAGTATTTAGTAAATGGGAGATAGGGAGTGGAAAGTGTATCAACTCCAGTCTTTGCATACTACATGCACAGAATGCCACAATTTCTATTCTCTACTAGGTTATGTACTTTCGTCCCACTATGTACCTACACGTTCAGACAAGGAAGGAAACACAAGGCCAGAGCAGAGCAGATCACTGGCACTCAAGAAACCATTCCTCCTGCTCAACCACTACACTACACTCATATACACATATTTCCACGATGATACATAATATAGTGATATGTAGACACTTTTATCCCTGAGGAATACAGCAGCAGCACTCGACAACGCTCTATGCATCATATATTTATTGCACTCTACATACACAACTACTATGTACGTCTATCTATCTATCTACAGCCCTGTACTGTTGTGTGTCTACGCAGCTCACTAAACCTAACTCACTCCTTCACTCACTCACTCACTAACTTTATATTCCTCAATTCAAGACTTGCAAAACCTAAGCGCTCATATCACAATTCTCAATATTAAAAGATGCAGGGACTAGGTTTGCTTTTGCTTCCTTGGCTCTGGCTCTGTCTGACAAGACAAGACAACACCCGTGGCAAGCAACACGAGCAAAGATGTGCATATAATATCTACTTAGCTATATCTCAAGCAGAAAAGACGAAGACAGGAGCAGAAATTCGAATAAGAAAAATAGACACTCCTCCTTCCAAATAACACAACCATAAGAAACTATAAGTATCCTTATAAAACACTAAAATTATACCTTACAATTCTTCCATTAGCAGTAAGTGTCTGAAAGTTGCCTATACTTTAAAATCAGCTTTACGGTTTTATGCTTTATTATTGTAGAATCTATCTATACAAAGATATTCAAATATACATAGGTAATATGTTATATTCATCTACACTCTTAGGAAGCAATGACAATGCTCACTTCAATTCACTCAGCTACTAGTTAGGTGGGATTTTGGATATAAAATAATATAGTACCTTTCAGTAACACTTACTGGAAAAATATAAAATACACTATAGTATAGCAAAGACATTGAAGATACAGTAAAGGTGTCCCGTCTTCCTATGAACTTATATTATGAAGACACTCAAGTCGAATGAAAGAGTCTGAAGGGTTGCTAATGCAAAACCGATTTGTCAATTGATTTGTTCTTGTAAATGACTCCACTTTCTCTCTGCCAACATGTTCCCTCAAGAGAGTTCAGTTTTTGTGAGGAGTACATGGAAGCACACATTATAGAGTTGCCAAAGGACTGAATAGGAAACAGACTCTGATGACATTTGCCTGGTTTAGGTTTTCTAGGACTCGAGATTTGCTCTATTCATCTGTGTGGTAGGTATACCTTCATGTGAGTCACTACAAAGAGGAATGACCATGTCAAATTTAGTCTAATATCAGAGTGGAGGCTGTGGCTGTCATGAGATTCGCAACACCACGGCCTTTATCTTCTGATTTGACTTTTTCAGAAGAGTTCTACAAATAAATAACGCGACATGAGTGTCCTTAAGAGCGTCTAGCCTCTGATGTTGTGCTATGAAGAAAATTCTATTTTTCTTATCTGAAACGATATTATGGTAGAGCCATTTTCTAGTCTTTCATTCACTTTAGGCTGGTATAGTTAGTGTTATAGTTCCTAACATTATGATGGCAGACCAGAAATAGTGGTGGAACACGTTAGGAAAATTGATATCTCCTCTTGTTTTTCGTCACAGAGACTGTCTTGTCACCCTGAAGCGGCATCTGAGTGCGTGCAAAAGGGTTTCGTCGCTAGAATTTGGACAGACACAGCCGCCGGTCTCTGCTTATGGATTCTTCCACATAACTCTCAAAGTTTTCTTTGCCATAGATCTGGAGCACTTGAGTTCACTGAACGGACTCTACTCTAGTGACTGAATTGCGTAGACTTGTAAAATCACTCCATTCATGAGAAGTAGGAGAAATGAAGTTGTCCTGTAGTGTAGCAAGCGTAATGTAAAGGAATTTGGAGATTCGTGACAGCATTTCCTTCCATCTTCCTCCCATAAACTATTCATTCTCTTTAACATTCTGTGGAAATTATAATGTCAAATAAAGAACTCCCTCCACAGACTTTACAAATACATAAAATGAGCTTCAAGTTCTTGTAAATTCAGGAAAAGGATTCAATTTTCTTGTACTTGTGTTGCTGTCGTCTCAATTTTGCAGTTGTGCAAAAGGATCTTCCATCCCTTTGTTTTCAATTTGTCTGCGCGGCTCATTGTGGTAGCTAACCTATGTAACTAGACTAATTAGATTCGCAATGGTTTGTTTACACAAGTTTTCACATTAACATTATAAATGCAACGCACTACTCCTCCTCACCAAAGCACTAAACTATGAAGATACAATATAATATATTACAAGTACATACAACGCTGGAGAAACAAGTCACGGCTCTTATAATATTTGCTTATCTAAAAAGCTCAGCTCTATTTCGTATGCTTCTGCTATGCTTTGCATTTGCATTTCACATACTCTCACTGCTGTAATAACTGTGTAGGTGTAAAGAATAGAAAGTAAAGACATACTACACAAAATAGGTATACGGAGAGAGTTGAGTATAGCCAACAATAAGGAGTAGGACAATGGAGCTGAGAATAGTAAGTAGGTGTACTTTTATTGTGCGACTTGGAGAACGTGTGTAAAAGCTTTGGCTCTAATGTACAACATTGATGACAATAGGACACGCCCACGAGACAGAAACTTCCACCCCTATCTCATATCCAACACTTTCTTGTGGTTTCATTTCTTATTTGCTTTCTTTCTCTCCTGCACGTTACATTAGATTTCGTATTGAGTAAAATAATGATATTAGGGCAGGCAGACAGTGTAGGTGGCTGGGTCGTAGGTGGTTTTAGTGTTGGATGAAGAGAGCGATGCCAGTAGGTATATAGTTCTGTTAGTTTAGCATGAAATGAAAGAAAGGGGAGCCATAGATATTTATGACTTCCCTTGTTCACCCGCATGTTTTCCTTTTCCACTTGAAGCAGTTGGAGAAGTTCCGCACTGTCTGAATTGGAAATAATGGGCCAAACAGGCATAAACAACATTAAAAATTGGCAATATTGCTAAAGTTGAGAGTTTGAGTAGGAATGTTTGTCTTTCGGTCGGATGGAGAGCAAAGGAGCATACATGCATGCAATGCATGCAAACAGGCATTTACATTGTATGTGTGTCTTGTGAAGAGATCTGAGAGCCGCTTTCCTTCACTTCCCTCGTCCCCTTCATCTCTCCCTAAGTTTTCTCTGTTGAGGAGTTGCATTAGTCCGCCTGCCGCTCACTCTTCTTATTACACAAGGCTAAACATACACAGAGGACAAGAGGAAAAGAGAGAAAGAGAGAGAGAGAGAGAGGAGAAAGAAAGAATCCCATCCTTAGCCCTGGTAAGTATTACTCTAGATAAAATCCAAGTTCTTAAAGTAAGTACTACATTCTGCCGGGTATTTCTATTTAGGTTATAGCCTGACTAGAAAAGACTTATGAAGAAGGACGTAGCAGACCAATTGCAATGCGACGCTTCAATTCAACCTCAGTGCTCCTGATTCCTCTCCGTTGTTATCTTTTGTTATTTTATGCGTGCGAGAAAGGAGAAGGGGCGCTTTATGCAAGAGCAACTTAACTTTGAATGGAAAACGAACAGAGAGATGCGGACTGAGCTTTTTAGGAGAGACTTCCTCTCAGTCAACATCTCCTCACTCACTCACTCACTCGGCTCTCCCACTCGCAACTCTTTTAATACCATGTGTACTTAGGGACGAAGACGCTGCATGGAGAGAGAAAGAGCTGGGAGGAGGACGACGACTCTCTTTTCTTCACGAAGAATGAACCGAAACTCTTGCTCTGTGCTCTGTCTGTCTGTCTGGACTTTGGACTCAGCTCTGCTTGCTCTGTGTACTAGTAAAGTAATGCCCTTGCCTCTTCTTCCAAAGTAACTGAACTGAATTGAAAGAATTGAAGTCTTCACTCAAGTAGAAAAATAAAAAGTAGGGAAATTCTTCATGTGAACAGAAGAAAGAGTATTATTTGAATACCGACGACGGTGTCTGTAGAGGAGTGAACAGAACTTCTTAGCCAAAATGAGTTCAACAAAAAGGAATACATCGAAATCGGGACAAGGGAATCTGTATATTACACTAGTTGTTGTTCCGAACTGAATTCCGAATTTAAGGTTCTTTTAATACTCCACATAGATGCATTGTGTTAGGGTGTCTTGAAGAGCAGGGGCGAAAACTCTACTTCCTATGGGCTTTTCTTTCCACAGCTGGTGCATGTGGAATTACCTCCTTCCATTTATCATTTCGAATGCGGATTCCCATTTTTACCTACATTCATATCATTCGCCACGTTTTCCCTTCCTGTTTTGTATTCTGGCATAAGGGTTGAATAGTTCCACGTTAACTCCCCCTACTCCCCAATGAAAACTAAACTAAACTCAAAGTTAAACTGAATGTTAAGGTCTGATGCGTCTCCCTAACAGACTCTTCTCCTTGAGGATTTATCTGTCTTGCCTTGCAAAATATTCCGGAGGACTTTCTCAGCAGGAAAACCAAAAGCCTCACTCCTACAACTACTGACATTTGAGGGGAGTCAATCTCCTCTTGCATGAATCATGGGAATTTCTGTTTTCCTTAGCNCGGAGGACTTTCTCAGCAGGAAAACCAAAAGCCTCACTCCTACAACTACTGACATTTGAGGGGAGTCAATCTCCTCTTGCATGAATCATAGGAATTTCTGTTTTCCTTAGCTTATACGTCTGCTAGTGAAGCAAGACGCAAAACTCCACTCAGCCAGTCTATGTTCATGTCACTCTCCTCTACACATCTTCCTACCATTGTTATTCCTAAAGAAACTTATTGTTGCTACTTTGTATTTCCATCACATAATAAAGTAGGCAGGCTGATTGTGAGAAAATTGAAACATTTACATAAACATTCCCCGATCTTACCAAAACTAATGCACCGGCAGGCTCCTACTTGTTTAGGGATCTCTGGAAAACTTAATCGAAAATTATGCGGTAAAATGAACAATCTTCTGGCAAACATTTAGTATTCAATTCATACACAACAAAGGAATTGAAACCGAGCAATAAAAACATTAATAAACATACAGGTACCTACTTTAATATCATCGACCACAATAGAGCATGCCATTAAAATCATTGTTATTTACAATCATGCCTTAGTATTGCAGCATCAAAAGAGCGGAAGTAGTAAATATGTAGAGTAGATTAGGAAGACATGACTACTTAGCAGTAATCTATGGAAAACAAATTGAATTGAGACATTTTGTCTCATTTAATCCTAAGTTTTATTAGTATTTGGCAAATAACTTGGTAAGTGAACTGTAATGTAGTAATAGAAAATACAAATGGTGTAATTAGTATTTATTAGGCGTGTACATAGAAAGAATCACAACAATGTTCTGAAAATCAATTGGTTGTTCTTTTAAGTTTTATGTAGTAAGGGCTTGAGATGGTTTCGGAGTGAAATGGTAGCAGTTACTGTCAAAAGAGGAAATCTCCCTTCGATCCCAGCTCCTTAATTTAATTGGCTTAGAAATCGAAACACGTTTCCAGACTACCTTTTTTGCACCCATGAGCTAAGAATACCATTACAATTACTTCAGATACATCCAATAATTGCTAAAGTCAATGTTTCCTGCCAACCAGTCAAGCAGAGAGACAAACCATACCATTATAGGAGGAAAGCGATCTTCCTCCTCCGCCACTCTTCTATGTGTACTCACATCCACAGAGAGAGAGAGAGAGAGAGAGAGAGAGAATTTGAAGAGAGGAGGGAAGTGTGCTCGGTATGAGTACTAGTTAGGTAGCCACTATGTACGTAAGTACAAGTGGAGCATTAGAGGAGAGATAAAAAGTAGCACGCGGGATGAAACCAAAGAGAATAAAGGAACATTGCATTGAAGGGAAAGGAATGGGATGGATGGGCATGAGAAGGGAAAAGAATAGAGGAGACAGTAGTAAAGGAGAATTGGAGCACATTAGGCTTTGTTAGAGCAAAGCTTTAACATCCGCAATGAGATTATAAATTAGTAAAACAACCGGGAATTCGAACCAAACCAAACAGATCTCTGCACACACACATATTGCATTGCTCCGTTGAAAATAGAGCCAAGAAAGAGGAATGATACAATGGAGCACAATACGGGAGGATAAAATATACCTAAGACAATACAGCCGAACTAAACCGCAGTGCATTGCACAAGATTCCCACAGCTAGGACGCCTAATATATTGTAACAACAGTATTTCCATGTCGTCTTCTGTTTTTCCATGCCATTCCATTCTCTGTCGTATTAAACAGAATATACCTACCTAGTCGCTCTTACGGACTCTTTAAATGGGAAAGTAATTGAAAGTATGTGAAATCTCAACTGAATAGTGTGCAGTGTACTTTACTTTAGTTACTCGTCTAAGAACTAACAACAATGGCCAAGTACATACGTAACTAAGCTAAATAACTATATATCTATCTGTTTTGTAACTATTTTCCTTCTGATGTGCTTTTCCTTTGTTTTGTTTCTTTTGTGGAGTTGAGTATTTCATCCTGTGCAGTATTCCAGTCACAATATTGGCTAACCAAAAGCAAACCAAGAAGACTATCGAAAGGAAAGCGTGTTAAAGGGGTGTTGGTACACCACTACATACAATATACTCAGTCAAGTCACACAGAACAAAACAGAACTGCTACGGCAGCAAAAACAGAGACGAATGCCAAAAACACACTGAACAAGACCAGTCTTCCTCTATTTAGTTTATCACTCAACCCTTAACAAGAGCATCTCTCTTACGATATGTCCCACACTACTTAAACCACCACACAAGACTTCTCTTCCTACTCCGCAGTCCAAGTGTAGACGTAGACACGTAGGTACACCACATTTATTCCTAGTTATACAAACAAGGATCTTGTCTCTTGCCATCTCTACATATTGTACGTACGTACATTTAGATACAGTTGTAGCATTTCCAACAGATGTAATCCAAGCATAGTGTAGCGAAAAGAGTTTTCCGGCTATCAGAATTAGTGGCAGTCACTACGGATACACTTCATTCTCATTATTTCTCAAATCAAATCAAGGGAAACGGTTGGGAAGCTACCAGAGGCTTAGTTTCGGCCTCCCAGCTTCTCGACGAAACCAAGAACTTCTCCAAATTTTCATTCTTTCAATTATTTACAGATAGAGAAAGCTTAACTAGAGATACAATAATTGTTTCCAGACAGCAAAAGTACTACTACCTAGTTCTATGTGAAATTTGTGAAGACAAAGCACAGTAGTAGTCATCAAGAGAGGATTATCTGCACATGAAAATGAAATATGACAATTGAGCATGAAATGTAAAAATAAGTGTGTAGGAGCGGGAGTTAGTTGATATTTGAAGGAGTAGAAACTATTGAATATTTACCACAGAGAAGTTTTGTATTTACAATGCAACATTATCATTTTATTAGTGACAGAGTCAGAAGTTGGCCAAAGTCATTTTATCCTTTCATTCTTATCAAAAGTTTTGACATGCTAAGCACGCGAAGGAGCGAACAGCACATCTGCTTACAATTGTCCATAATTTAGCATAATAAACGACATTTATACTAAAAGAGCACTTAAATGTAGTCTGACTTAAGCTCAGAGACAGACGACAAAAGCACACATTTCAATCCACACAGTTAACTGAAGAACAGATTGGTTATTACTTCCGGAAGAACGTCTATGTACATTCTTACTCTTTAGTGCTCTGCTAGCATTTAGCGGAGCAACTATTCGCAAACGCCCACAATCAACTACCAACGACTCATTCATATCCTTCTGACTTGACGTAAAGTGGTCGTAATAACTTACTGCTACTTGATTCTCCGAGTCTATGTACTCGATGTAAATATTAGTAGTGCCTATCCCTACTTGCAATATATCGACTCTTCTCTTCTGTATCGACTCACACACTCAAGAAAGACTGTACTCTTGCACGGAGCATAATAAACTTCCTCTCTCCATTTTTACAACCTATGTAGGTACATATTATGTACATAGTAGTCGTTCTGAGAGTAATATACTGCTATTTACCAAATAAATGCACGAACTGGGAGTGAGTATTAGCTAGTTAGAGTCAGACCGACAGCTTGTTTGTTTGTACATACTTAAGTTAGCAGCTGGAAAAGTTGAGAGGAACTTGGAGAGTTAAACCAAGTATGTGGTAACTGGTAGGCATCTAGGCGAGAGACAAGAGCAGAAGTTACCATATGGTTATTTCATAATAATAGTACGTTCCTTTATTGAATACTAGCACTGTGTACATATTCATGAAAGAGGCGGAAGTGAAAGTTCAGTAGAAAGCTCAAACCCCAATAATCGTTAAATACCCTCTAACGTGTACTATGCTGCTTAAATCATATCTGCATGGGCAAACTATTGCTTTAATTTACTTTTCCTGATACTTTTGAGGCTATTCTGTAAAATTTTGCAAATGGAATGGCGCAGCAAGCTTTGTTCTCTTTGTTCCATATTACTGACAATAGTTACAATTAGTTGTATAGCTGCTGGTAAGTTGGCAATGTTGGCGAATCCTAACAATTAAAACAGCAAATGCGATTGTCTCAACTAGGCAAATAAGTCAACGTGCCTACACATATGAAGATATAAATTCTACCCGTAAATTGAAACAATAAGTAAGGAAAACATACATAATACTCCGTCGGATGCTATAAATAGATGTGCTCTCCAGAGGACGTTAATCATGACACTCGGCATTAGTTATTTAGTTTGTCTTGCACACGCGAGTTTGATAGAAAAGAGTAGAGCAGCAGACTTTACATTCTATTGAGTTCCCGTTGAACTTTCTTGGGTTTTAGGGGACAGTGTCTGACTGGAAGTGTTTTCTTATTTTCTCTTTGCTTCTACTTAATGTATCTCCGTGAAATGTAGTGTCTTGTTTTTCTAGATGCGAAGAAGAGTTGGGAATGTGTGTACATTGGCCGGGATGTATTTGTGTGTAGGCAAAGAGCATAGAGAGATCCACTAAACTGAACTTAAGTAAGTAATAAGGCTAAGCTAAGTAAGTAAAGCTGGGAGGCTATAGTTGCATTTAGTTGGTCCGTTTGGTCCAAATGGGTTTTTAATCTCTTTCGGCACAGCGGCTGCCGCTCCCAACCGACCAAGCGAACGACCGCCTGACACATGTGTTCGTGAGCTTCAGCCAACAACGCACCGTCTAACGTCTCCGTCTTTTCTATCTCCAAACTTTACTTAGCGTTATGCCAACTTGCGTTATAGCACTTAGTCTCCTAATGCTTATGAATACTATTACTTATCTCTATATATTTATATAAAATATGGTCTTAAGCCATTAGCAGATACACTTGTGTTATGTACTAAGTTAGCTACTTCCAAGTTATGCTTAATGCCACTTCTTTATACTGTCAGTGAGTGAGTGAGTGAGTGAGGACTACCTTCCTTGTTAGTGTTTGAATAGTATCAGCTTTCATGTGCTCGGCTAAGACTCCTAACGTCTTTTCTACTCGATAGTTTCTTAACTAGAGATGTACGAGTGCTACTCACTCTCGAGAACTTGTATTAGCTTCTTTAAGTGCAGAATTGGTTTCCATTTCTCCAGAATTCAAGAGGTGGTCCACACCATCACTTCATATAGCTGCCACACACACGCCAATGCAGGTTCATCCTTACAATAGAGAGGAAGTGACTATAATGTGGAAGTAGAGCACAAGGTGATTCCTATTGTGCCCGAGAAAGTCGGAGAGTTATTACTCCTTATAAGAAAGGAAAAAGTGTTCAGAGCTCTCATTCTAAATAAATTATCCCGCACCACGTTTTACGCATCCCTGATTTCCCAAACCAGTTAGGTAACTTAGCTAGTACGGACAGAGATTCCAACTGCTTATGCAACTCTTTTTTACACCATAGATAGGAAAATTTCTTAACTAGTTTGGCACTTTTTTAATGCCGCGAATTTATCGTGGCAAACATTTTCATACTGACGATGTCTAATAACTATAGCCCTATTACTAGAGAATATGTAAGACCCCCCGACGTGATGTCCTCAATGAATTATTGTAAATTGGTATTGTAAATAGATACATATAGAGGCATATAGGGATACTTGTGTAGAACAGAAGGTTGTGAAGTAGCACACGCCCGGTGAATAATAAATTTCTATTGCTCTAGCCCTGCATGGTTGCGGGCTTCCATTGCATTAGATACAGAATAGATGATTAGTTGTGATAATAAATAGTTGCGGTACTTTAATTATGGATAGAATGTACACATTTACCTCTGTCTTCATGGGGTTTTAGATGCTACACAATGCAGTAATCAACAAATAATATCTATGCAAGTCTTTGGCTTTCTTCATCGTGACTTCTACGATACTAATAAGCAGTCTTGTAGAAAACACGTGCCTCGTGATTTATGGACTCTTAAAGCTAACGAATCATAATATATCTAATAAATGTTATAAAACACCCTATAAACGCTAATATAACTTCTTAATTCTTATTAACTAGATACCTATAGGTATATTATTTTAGTAGTACACAGACCTATATCCATCGTGGTCGTGCGTTCAAATTAAATCCTTTACGTCTGTATCTGCAGTTCATGAAAGAGCCATGGAAGGTCTAATAGTTTTGGAATATTTATAACTTTGCATGTTAAAATAGTAAGTACATTAGAAAATCATACAAAGTTATAATAATACACAGTTTTTAACATTATCTGCTACTACGCCACATATTATGTGTCGTAATATACGCGCTATTAACAAGAGCTTATCTTCCGAGAGGATTTAAAACGGTTAAACTGCTAGTCAGTAGCCAAAACCAAGAAAATAATTTGTATTTTCTGCACGTACGGATTGGAATTAAACTTAAAGGACCATAATGTGCACCTATGACCTTAAAGGCACTTGAGCGCACTCGGGCAAAATTAGGAAGCATATGGTGGAACTTCACAGGTTAGCATATTACTTTAATCAAAAGTTGCCCATAGACAATGCTGAAAGACAAATTATAGTTTAGAATGTGTGTATGTGCTGTGTATCTTGGCGTGTAGCGAATATTTAGTAGGAGAATCTGGAGAAAACGTAGTATTTATGTGTAGGCACACACAGTTGCTGACTGGTGAGGTTGGGTTGCTAATATTGCCAAGCAAAGAGGTAGGTAAATATTATTTTCACCCCAAATTCAACATTACTTTAAAATGGTAAGTAGGTATTCGGCTGGCTGGATGAGAGGAGAGCACAATTCCAGGCGTCATTCACAAGATGAATGCTTTTAATTACAGAACGATCATCATCATCACTCTCATTTCCCCTGTGATGTCATGTTTTCACTTAATTTCATCCACGCTCACGACGTTTTCAACGCCTGTAACAAGCCGGGAGCCAAATTCCAAATACTTCTCCTCATCCACCACACACACAGTAGTAGTCCTTATATTATGTGATACACAAGTACCTCCTACTGGTGTTATAAATATAACACCGCCGTAGAAGATACATGAAAGCATAGAAAGTTTGCAAAGACGTTATTATGTTTATAGGCAGTAAATGTAGACATAAGTAGTATGTATGTATGTACATACATGCATAAATATAAACAGAGGAGCAATAGATAGGCCGCGAACAGACCGCAGAGTTCCAAGGCTAAGGCCCTAGTGCGAGGGAGTCTATATTATTTCATAAGAGAGAGAGTCTAATGGTGGAGTAAAGAGTGAAATATCAGTATTTGTCTACTTTACGCGGATATCAAAGGGAAGTGACTACTGACTCGGCTCAATTCAACTCACCAGTCCTCCTCACGTAAACTAAAGTGAACTTAACTATCATCTAAGAATTTCCTTTTCCCCAGACACTCTTCTGCTATCCAACCTACAAACTCTCCACTCACTCCACATCGCATCAATACACCTTTCTTCCTTGCCATTCATTGCCTGGCAGAAGAAGTGTGGACTACTGGAGGATCTGCATGCATGCACGGCTAGCATCTCTTTCTCATTCCTCCTACACGTTTGTACTTATTTTGTTTCAGGGAAACTTTGTCAGTTTGGTTTAGTTTACTAAACTTCAGTTTAGCTAACATAAGCCTTCATGGCTTCATCTACTTATCGCCTTTCTCTTAAAACAACTTTCACTCGCTTACACTTAAGTGAACTTTATTATAATGTGCATTACATACTTACTATCAGCAACTATATTTTTACTCGACTATATGTATTCTTCTTGCTTGTTTCTCTCTTCTTTCCACGATGCTATCTGTTCCTCCTAGCTCCATGTCTTGGCGTATTTAAGATTTAACTCATGCTCAACGCTATTCTGTTGTTCCTCCTCATCTTGTTCCTTTCAGTTAGACAAGAGAACAAGAGTTTTCCCCTCATAAGCTACTTCTTATCTAATATTCAGTGTGCAGATAGAAGATATAGAACAGAAAGAGTTTCTGCACTCTAAACTGCACTCATTGTCAGAGATAAAAACTATCAATTCCTATACCCACAACTCTTAGGATGTGTTTATTCTTGCATGATAGAGAAATCAGCGAGTACTATTGTAGCGTTGATAGAGAAAAATAAGTTTTTCTTGGTTAACGGAAGAAATCGCGGGTTTTATATCCGAATCTAAACAGCTCTTGCAAAAACGATATATCGATTTGAGGCAGGAATTATATAGATCGAGAGAAATAATGGAAGAAATGGAAACGACATGGCAAAAGACAAGACAAGACACTTGATGTCAACAGTTTGTTTTGCTCCGACCCTTTCTTGTCATCAGGAATTAAACGGCAGCATTCCCATTGCTAGTGCCACAGCCGTTTCTTTTCCTTTCTTCGTCTCTGTCGTGGGTTTATAGCTGCGTAACTCAGTCTCGACTAACTTATAACCTAGAGCTCATTTTGTAGAACACATCGCACGATCTCTTACTTTCCTAAACAGTAGTCGGGGAACGCACTGTCTTGGGTGAAATACAATACAATGTGTGTAGTCTAGGCAGTTGTGAATTCTGGTTTGCCCTGCATTAGGAACTTTGTTGTTCACGATATGTTGCTTGAGAGAAGAGAGCGAGAGTGAAAGCTGTGCTTTTGCCCTTGGGGGTTCGGATTTCCTGTTTGGACAATCGCAGATTTGGTCTTATGAGCTTCCCTTTAGTACTACCTTAAATCCTGCCTAGCTATATGCTTAAAAATAACCGTCTATGCCTACATAGCCGTCTCTACATCACTTTTATACTTCACGAAACATTGATTTATCTCCAACCTAAAATAGATTTTCAACTAAACTCGAATCAACATCCACACAGATAACTCCTTTTTAGTGCATCTCTGACCTTTCCGAGTCGAGTCAGTCAGTAGTCACTATATGCACCTAGCACTTCCCAGGGAAAAGTTACAATATCAAATTGTGAATATCGTATGAATTTTTAATCATCCATGTAGCGACACCCACATGTGTTCTAAAATTGAGTCATCTTGTAAAAAAGTTTCTTCGTCATTTTTACAAGGTGGAAAAGGAAATTTTAGAATCTTCGGAGTGCACTTTAGGATTACAAAGTGCATTTTCTAGAAAAAAGTCAATAAACAATTTACTTTGAAGATCAGTCAACAACACTCTGCACGTGAATTAACTGTAAACTCCAAGACGTTACAGACTTAGATGCACATTAGAGGAGCAAAGTATTTAGGTAGGCAAGGAAGAAGAGAGGCTATACGTTCTTGTCTTGTATTTTAAAGGAAACTTGGAAAAGTCCCCTTCTAGCAATGAAATCACAAGAGTTTTTCCTTCTGTCTCAGGGGACTTACGCAGCTCGACCGTCTCCAGGCTTTCTGCATGAATGATGAACTTAACATTACACTGTACATTACTTACTCGCAGACTTGTATTACTCAGCAGAGCAGCTTGACGGAAGTCCGTTGCTTTACATGTTGGTGAGGAGTAGTTAGACTACAAATAGAAACCATAATATCTATAGCCTGGCAAAATGAAAGCCAAAGCTATAAGTTAGCTTCAGATCTCGTCTTCAACACGACTTTTCCTTCTTCGAACGAACATTCGCCATTAGAAATCTGGAGGCTAAAAAGTGTATCCGTCCATCCACCTAAGCAAAAGCAAAAGGACGACGCGACGTTCCTCTTTTCTTCACTTAGTAGAGAGTTGTGCATTCACATTCACACTGCACATACATAAGTATTAGGAAACTGCAGTTTGCTATCACATCTCCTCACTTCCACTTCCAATTGGACATTCCAAAAACATGCTTTCACAGTAATGTAGTACATAATGTAATGCCGTTGAGTACTAAGTACAAGCTAAGTCAAGCAGGGCAACCTCAGTACACTAAGTCAAGCTAAGCATTCATGCAGCAGTAAGCCCAATTCGGTCATAAAACAGAATAGGGGAGAGTGAAAACCATTTTATATAATATTTCTTCCTTCTGCTTAGCAGTTAACTTCTACGCTCCTCTTCAAACCATAGCAAGCAGCTCAAATTGTGCTCTGAATTTGCTCTGACTCCTTTCGAGTGAGCAAAGTGGAAAATATAGCAAGTTGAACTAAATGAAATGAATGAAATGTAGGGATGCGAGAGATGCCTTGCCACAGGGAGGAAGTTGCAAGGCAAGCTGGTTGCTGCTTGGAAAAGTGGATCCGAATTACTTCTAAACAGTAAGAGCTGCTATACATACAATACAAGGCATGTGTATATCACAGTGGGAATGTGTACCCAGTACACAACAGTTTCCTCTCTGCTGAGTGTGAGCTTCGTATTTAATTTAATGTATATGAGTAGTGTGGTTATATACAGACTTATCTACAATTAAAGTTTAGACTATATGGACAATACTGTAATATAAAAGTGAGCTGACGACTGACGACTAAGTATGACCACCCCTTCTTATGCCTACATATATACTCCTAAGCGTTCTATAGTCAAAGCTTAGTGAAGTGTAGGCGGGAATTAATGTGCAAAGATTAATTCGGCTTTGGCCTTCCTTGTTGGGTAGTTTATTATCTCGGCTCTCATACTGTCGTCCTCTTGTTCTCTATAAAAGATGTCGAGCAGTCTCTTTTGTAGTAAATACCTACCACAACTCCATGCTCTGACTATTTGTTGTCCCTCTCTGCAGCTCCTTCTGCTTAGCCTCTACACACATAGGTTATTAGCTCTTGTTAATACTCAACGATAGAGAAGGAACAGAGGAGTCCACGAAGAAATACAGCTTGATACTTTGATACTATGTAGCTGTGTTGCAACAACGAGGAAGCTATCTGCCTACTCTTCTGTTGCGAATTCTAAATGTATGTTTATGTCGTACGCACTATTTGTTTGCCGTAATGTGATGACAGCTTGGCCTCTAGACTCATGTCAGTTCATTACTTTTAATAAACGCTCAGAATTAAACGGTACACACTATAGGACACAATGCCGCGGTATGTGAACCTATACCTAGCTGAAAGCTCAATTAAATACAAGGCACTGAATGAGAATACCCATACAGTACAGGAAGATATCCATATTAGTTATTATCATTAAAGGATTCACTTTAAACGGTGGTTTTACTCACCACATTAGTATCATAATATACTTCACATCCTCTTCCATACTGACTTCTCATTAATGCATTATAGCATGACCCTGAGCTGTTTTCCTACCAAATCCCAGCCCATACAGGCTAATGATCCCACGACTAAACATTACTGGCTATGTAGGTGTGCCTTTAAATCATATTCAACATATTGTAGTGAAGAGGACACCAGACACCACTGCACACTGTAATAATCATAATATCATAATATTTTTTCAATCCACCATGCATGCATCACCATTTATTTACTGTTGTTACAATAAACTTTTGAGCATATTACGTAAACCATTTTATATCTATGGTATAATGATGCGTATTGGGCATTTGAAATTCTGAAAGAATTGTATTAATCTACGAAGAAATTAATATTCTGATTTGTTTAATTAATAGACAATGTACGTCTTCACAGGAGAATTGGTTGTAATTATATCAGCAAAACTCTTGTTGAAATAATGTTTATATCAAGTAAAGAAATGTTAGAGCGTTACTACTTAGTTCTTCTAGAGTGTATTGCGCATAGATCAAGATGTCTTAAGTAAATGTACCTACAAGAGTAGAGTACCTATAGAGTACGAGAGCACATGGAGGAAACCATGCAAACAAGCCATTAGAATTAGAAGTGAAGTGTGGCAGTGAATCCATTATTCAAATTTTTTCCGCTAGCAATTTCCGAAATAAATGTAATCTTTTTACGGTAACAGCAGATGAAATGAACGAATCTCAGCAATTCTACTCACTCTAAGTCATTTCTGAACTTGAGCATTTTAACTACGAGGAACAGAAAAAGCAGCCACAAGTTTAGGCTGTAGATCGATTATTTTAGCACAAGCCTCTGCATAAATACTGATATATATAGGTACACAATCCACAGTCTCGGTACTTAGTCAGTTACTAAACAGTTCTCATAATATGATTCTGTAGTGTAATTGTAATACCATAAGGAAAGCCCTGTTTGCACTATGTTTACAATGTCTAAAACTGTGGTTAGGCATATTCATGCTTTTCCCCATCGGTAATGTTGTACTCGGTGGATAGGCATAGAATGAGTGCTGAAGCTGATCATGTAGTCGTTTATGTTTAGGCATGATGTTTATGGACTTGGAGAACTTGTACAGATTTGTGAAACATAAGTGTGGGTAGAAGAAAACAGATAGGTACAAGGTAAGAGAACAGGCACCACAAACATCGGTGCGTATATGCGGTATAAGTATACATATAGAAAATAGGAACTTTCAATATAGGCAGGGTAGCAAACCTTCCTTCTAAATGAGAGAAGC
>JABASI010001305.1:0-26137 GCA_019776505.1 Tomocerus nigrus
GTAATATTTTATCAACCAGAGCCCACGGAGATTTTTATTTTTGACTGAAGTCCATAGAAAACGTGAAGAAACTTTGCATATTTTAATTTTGTCAAAGAACTTGGAGTTGAAAATGGTTTCGCGACCCCATTACATGAGCGTCTTATTTTAGGGAAAGCAGACCACAAGGCACAGGTTCTCTTTTTGGGGCAAATTGTACTGTACATAAATGTGGTACTGGTAGTGACCAATTGGCCATTATCATTGATTGGGCACTAAAAAACTAACGTCGAGTCAAATTAACTCACTTTCACACACTTGGGAAGCCCCCAACCGAGGTAAAAACACTTCACAAATTAAGTAGAATAAATATACGCAATTTGATGTTTTCTATGGGCTAAGTCGAAAATGATCACAGGCTCCAGTTTTACCACTAATAAAAGGGAAAGATTATTCAGTATGTGTAGAATGATGTGATTAAATGTGATGATGTAGCGAACTAGAAGAGATAATTCTGAATTCAGACTTCAGTCAGATCAGAATATATAATAAAGTCCTTTTCTGGACTTCTCTTGGGATTAAAAATTATGGTTAGTTGGTAGTTTTTGAATTGTATTTCAAATAATTACTACAGTATTTGTACAGAGTGCAAATTACAGAACGGGTTTTTACGTTTCGCACTTAAGCACGCACACTAAGCAGGCACTTAACGTGGAGACAATGACAATGACCACTGGAGTGGCTCATTGTCATGTTTATTGACACACTGTTGTAAAGAAGATATAGGTAAACGTAAACCTACCGGAATTTACCACGTTTGAGATGCCACGTTTCACGTTTATTTCTACAAAGTCTTATCACTTATATAGTAGAAATTATGATCCAATAATAATTACTTCGACAATAATTTTCGATTCCATGTTTCTCCCTCCTTTAACTAAACTAAAGATTAAGAATTTCCAAAACTAACAGTAATATATAAAATATAACATCGATTTATTTATTACCTATGCAATGTTTCAGGACAAGGATTATAAATTAAGCAAAAGACATCTATTCGTATGTGAATGTAAACACAGTTCTGTCGCTTGACGAGTACGTTTTCTTTCGAAAATCTGAGTTTTACTAAGTAAATATTAAATCAAATACTATGTATTTCCCCAAATGCACTTCTGCCGTTAAAATTGATTTTGAACACATTGTAAGAAGTGATGATATTATTTCAATTAAATTCGGAAAACCGCACCGCATAAAACACACATACATAAAATAAGTTTACTTACTTACTTACTTACATACATAAAATAAATATATGCCTAAACATTTATAAGTTGCATGTTATGAAGAGAATCCAGAACTTATTCCAACCTAAACCGAGTTCAGATATAACTACCAACTAGTACCAACTACAAACTACAAAACTGTTAATGTCTTAGAAACTTACAATTTCAGTCACCATTTGAAGCTTTAACTACGTATGTAAGTAATTTCAGAGTTCAAGTAGCTTGAGTTGAGTATACTTTATAGACTTTACTTTTACTTAAAACCGGAGAGAAAATAAATTTTTGAGTGAATGACAATATTCGGATGTCGGAGTAACTTGAAATGAGTAAACACAATACAGTAAAGGACAAATGTTGGAGTTAACAGAATTCGGCAAAAGAAGAAGTCAGAAGTTTTATGAGCTTGAAAGTAAGCGTTTATCTTTACATTTTAAAGATGCCCAAAATTCAATGCAAATTGTCAAAAAATTTAAAACTTGCGCCCTAATTGTTTAGCCCCCGCCTAACAAAAACAACAATAATGGACAAAACCTTGTGAATAATTGGTCTAGTTGTTGTTGTCAGTGTCCATGAAATAAGTACGAGGGATGAATAAATATTTGTGAAAAAAAATCTAAATTCGCTTACCATGCAGAATGGCGCAATAGAAGTCAAAGTCACGTAAACGAAGTAGGTAATTAGAAAGGGTGACGGTAAAGACTGACTGAAGATGATAATATTGATGATGAATAGAGTGGCTTTCAGGAGCAATAGCTAATGTATATGTTATGTAATGTAGCTTTATAGGAGGCGAGGCTGGCTGGCTCAGCGGGCTGTTAGTCTGAAAAAGGCAAAAGCACAACTGAAGGAAAATACGTGGACTGTGGATTGTGGACGAAGAAACGAAAGGCAGAAGAGAGCATAATATACTTTTAGTATTTACTTGAACAGCTATAGCTAAAACACAACGCCATTGCTTTTGAGAATTTCATGTCCTGCGCCAACAACCAACGAGCAGATATAAAATAGGATATTGCCGTATTTTCACGCTAGGTTACTCTACGTACCTGCACGGTTAAAGGAATGGCAGCTGCTGGATCTCCCCGCGCCTCTCTTTTCATCTACCTTGGCTCTTCTTGGTTCTCTGGTTACTTGGGTAAGCAAGTAGTACTAGGGTAAGGAGTAAGGACATACATTCCAGCTTCAAACTTTGTATGAAATGAGAAGTTTGGTATTTATGTGTGTAATATTATGCAATAATTTCTATTTTCTTCTTTTCTGGACTCGTTTTTATTGTTCTCTAGAAATTCGACAACGTCATTAGTCTAAATCTACCTAATTTTTTATCCATTAGTTAGTATAATTTGCATGTTTGTGCTAACGTTTGCAGTTTTGCCAAGATGTATTTATAAGGAAGCTACTATGCTTGGGAATGTAGGTACCGAAAAGCTTTGCACATAGTTCGCTATGAGGGCAAAAATGTGGCATTGTGTGATTTTGTGAAGAAGATTGGAGTGGTAAAGAGGAGCCTAAAGACAGACACTAAAGAGTAATTTCCATGCAATTTCACCCAGTAATAACTTTATAGCTGACTCGATCATAAATGTAAAATGTGTAGGAAAAGAAAAAGGATGAATGGTACATTACTGTTGAATATGGAACAGTGAGTGACGGGCAGAAATAATAGCCATCCCTAAAGAAGCTCAGTGAAACGAAGCTGATATCCTCGTTGCAACTTTCACCATATAGCCTGAGTCATTGTTGGGAAAGTTCTTTTTAGTACCCCCCGGAATACGGATACAGATAGGAAGGCTTCTCTGACTAGATTATTGTGACTAAAAACTACATATCTACCTATCTGTTATAATATTAGGAGGAAGAGTCATTGCTTTGACTATCTTCTATTGAATGACAGCTGCGGGTATTAGTGGAGGATATAATGACATAAATATATCTATGTAAGGATTCTAAGGATAACACTATATTAAAGTGCTACACCTTTTCCAGTTCTTTGCTCGTCTGTCAACTTTTGACTTTAGTCGGATTTTGCCACAGCAGCACCGATGTCATTGAATTGTCTTGACTTATCCAGTTTCCAGTCATGTCATAACATTCGCTTTATGAGGTTCGTCAACAAATATCACAGCCTTTTTTCTAGATTTTTATATTGAGCATTGCCCATCAAAACCTCCGTAGTAAAATGAGCAAAGGGTCTTTTTATAGTATCATTTTATGCCATTGGATTCTATGGCCGTACAAGACTATATTATATTCTCTGTCTGTCGACAAGATTTTCCCATCTCCAGTTTGGGTACATATGTAGATGTAGAAGGACAGAGTACATTGGTACTAACTTCCAGTTCCACTCCGAGACATGCATAACTCATCTGGAAGGCAGAGAGAGGTAATATTTTCGGATTTTATTCCGTCCGCATAAAATGGAGTCATCATCTTGTCGGTTAGGCCCTCAACTCCACTATTTCCAAACAGATATAACTATTTCATATTCCATCTTTCCGATTTTAACTACTTGGAAATGTACATAGGTACTTATAACGGAACCTGAAAAATTCTAATAGTTGTGGTAGATTTAGTTACGTACCGGATCTCTATACATGGGACACATGATATTTATATATTAGTAATCGACTCTTCTTCTATCTTCTTCCTACGCAGTTTCCTTTTTTCCTTGCTTGTTCTGGAAGACACGACATCCCGTCGTCACTATACCACTCCCAATACTAATGACTGCATAATAATATTATTATATTTAGTATTCCTCTAAACTCAATTTGTCCTACATAAAGTTATGTTATACACACTAAATTCAATAATAGCCTTGTCGTCGACAGCAGACATTTTTATCTTCTACTTTCCAGAATTACGACTGAAATTTTTATGGTTTTCTTTCCTTGTCTCATCTTAAGAAGATAAAAACTAATATGAGGACATTAACCGAATAAAAATTAGCCACTTTCCTCACGAATGGTCTTGGGATTAATGAAAAGAATCAATTTTCTCAGCGAAGAGATGGAATGATTAAATTTTTAGGGTTTAGTAATTGCCTACTATTTGTGAAAATTGTTCATTATTTTTCGCTAGTAACTTTCTTGGCTGCCAAGATCATACACTGCGCAGTTGGAGTTGATTGAGAGCAACAAATGAAAATCACGTTTTAGGAAACGTACAAATTAACATGTAATGGACAAAAATGGCGCAGTAAAAATTGATAAATTAGCCGTTGACTGGGCTTAAAGTGGAAATGGAGAATAGCTGCGGCGATGAAACTTAAGTTCTTAGAGACATTTTTAGTAGAACACACGTACGATCTAAGTGAAAGAGATATGAAATTCGTATCATATCCATATATTCTTTCTTTTGCCTTGACTCCTTCTCTTATTTACATATGATCTGTAGGAACAGCTATGCACAGTGCAAAACGTGCTGACTTTCTCCGAGCAAAAAATGAAAATACATTAGGGAGTCCTTTAAAAATATTTCAAGTCATATTACTACAACTTGGCCTTAGATGTACATACGTACATGAAGACATATCCTCCTAATACGAAACTGACTAAGTGCATTGTAGAAACGGAGGATAATAATATGTGGTACATGCATAGATAGTTACGCAAGTTGTACCTACTGAAAAACTAATGCAATATAATATAATGTAATGTTAAGTATTAAGGGAAAGGAAGGAACTTAGCTGATAAGAGATATAATCATGGTTCAGACCGGTTGACTTGGCGCTCCTGTACATATAACTACTACACGTAGTCGTTGAGTCCATGAAGGAATTTATTTTGTACACCATAGTTGGAAAATGCTTCCCTGGAAGATCTAATTTAGAAGACTGGATGGCATGAATATGCCAGACAAGACACAAGCAAATCCCCTGAGAGCGACAACTGGTACGGGTATTGCCGTGCTACTAGCTTCTTCTCTGCCGCGGCATTGAATTGCGTGGCATGGCATTTCATGGCAAGGGAAGAAAGTCAAGCCGGGCTCAAGCATTGGGTTACATTGCGTTGCTTACAACATAATAATATAATGTAATGTAAGGCAAGGGAAGGGAAACGAAACGAGACCAGGAACTCTCGCCTTGTCTCCAGCTCCGGCGAACAGAACATATGTGTCTAAATTAGTTGAACTCTTCTGGCAAGTGGGAAAGTTTTGATCAATTGGAAAAGGCGACATTGGTTTATAATTAAGCCTATAAATTTTAAAAGTGATATTGAGTCCGTCTGAGCTGAATTGGATGAAAATCTTTATAATGCTCTTACATCTAATGTAAGTGCACTACATAATAGTCCCCAATTTCGCCTATAAAGGAAATGCCTAGGAAAATTTCACGTAGTGAGTTGACAGGGCTTCTGCTAAATAAAATGGGGAAAGCCGCCGCTATTACAGTGTGCTAGTCGCTCAAGAATTAAACCAAGTTGCTCTTTCACTTTCGACGATCTAGCAAAGTAATATGCAATGCATTGCAATACAGCAGTAACATCAGCTCAAAGCATTTTCTTTTTTTCTCGGTGAAAAGTGAATTTATATTTGTTGGGACGGGGAACGGAATAGGACGAGTCAAGACAGGCAGGCAGTCGGCTCTTTTGAGATCACGTCTCGAAGGCTCATATAATTTCTAGTTTGCTCTGGTTGAATTCTCCTACTGCCTACATGTCTTGTCTACCTTCTACTACTATAATATTATAGTGGTGTTTCCAACGATAACTAAAAGTACTGATACAGATTACTTACCTAGTGTGTGTACAACAAGGAATACATGTATCCTTGATAGTCAAGTGTTATGTTGGTTCGTGGATGCGTTTTCTTGTAAAGTGATGAGCTGTCTTCAGTTTTCTTCTGTTCAGTCTTGAGTCTGACTGAGGAAAAGTAAAAAAAGCCAAAGCCAAGCCAAAATTTACAGATTCCTGTCAGTTTCACCAAGAGTTACGTATTGTAGTGTGCAGTGCAGTAGATTTGAAGTCGTATAGTCAGTTAGGTTCTTTTCTCCGGCGAAGAAAACCAAATGAATTCCATTCGGGATGGCTGTAGGGGTTACACGGTAGGGAACTGTCGAAATGTCCAGTGTGACATTATTCTATTACTGAAATATCGCTTTGGGGTCGCTCTTTGCTCTTTTCACATCTTCACTTTTACTTGTACGACTACTGGTTCAAACACGTTAGTCCTCGTAGTAGTACTGCACTACTTCCACACACACACACAAAGCGAACGAGCTGGCTGTTGCTCACTCTCACAAACTCGTAATTCAACTTAACTTGCACTTTCCATTTCTCTCTCGCTCTCTCCTCTCAACTCCAAAGGAAAATGAAGTAGAAAGTAAAGGTAAAGTTTAACGAAAACTTTCAAAATGAATTTAGGAGGTAATAGACAGTCCGTTTCCAATTGTCGGAGACTTCATGCACTTTCCAAAGAAACGAAAGGATACGCTATACACTCGAATCAGGACAAACGAGAGCGCGGCCATCAAGAACAATAAAATTCTTTCATTCCTCCTTTTACTTAGCAAGAAGTAATGTCTGTTCCCGATACGAGCTTTTTTAAGAACATCCTTCTAACGAAGTGCGATACAAAATGTACTTAACAGCCTTTACAGAAACCCTGAGTAAATAAAATCATATATGTAACTAATCATTTGCATACGATATAAGAATGCTGTACGTCGCACCTAATTGGAAAAGCAGATAACAAAATCAAACAAAAATTTACATAAACATAGGAAACTTTTATGTCGGTCGACTAATAATACTAGTTAGGTGGAAAATGAATTTTTTCTGCTAGAAATGATGAAAAAATCTTCAATCTATTATGGTGATTAGTCGGAAATTGCGGGAGGAAACGGGTGACAAAGTAGGCGCTTGGTTTTCCTAAGAAATAAACATAGTATTTACCTTGAGAGATTCTTTGACGGAGAAAGCCAGAGTAAAAGTTAGCTTTCACCGCACACGAGTCATTAGCCAGGCCACTGTTGAGTTTATTAATTCATGAGGGAAAGTCAACATTAACTTCTTGTGTAACTTATTGTTGGATCTCCTTTTCCCTACTTCAACCACAAAAGAACTGTGCTGCACTAAGCATTAGAACAAAGAAATATCTGCAGTTGTGAGAAAAGAATACATTAAATTGGTAGCTAGAAGTCAAAGGCAGGGACGTAAATATTCATGTATTCTTTACGCCTAGCATCTCCTGAGTTGTCAAATAAAATAAAGCACTATAATATTATATTAGCACATTGAGAATAGGTGGGAAAGAGCCTTTTCTCTCCTGATAGAGTTATAACAGGACAAATGCATTTACTTGTCTACAAAACATCTTACAAAGTATAAGGATCTGTGTGAAAAAGTGTCTCTGTATGCAGGATAAGGTATAGATCCCTAGTTATTCTCATAAAAGGTTTCTCTATTGCATTCTATTCCGTTCCATTATGATAGAATCAGTCGAGAAAATGTATTCTTTACGTTTCTTTAGTTAGGTAATACAGACGGGTAGTAAAATAGAGGTTAGAGAATATGTGATATTATCTGTAGGTATCTAGTGTAGCGTATAATATAAAATAAGAGGACATATCCACTTAATAAATGGAGTATTCATAAGTGATTCCACTGGTAGTTTTGGTGAAGCATTTACATTTAATGTGTATTCCTAGTGCCGTAGTCTGCTCAATAAAAGTGGGAGCAACAAGAGGGGAACAACAGTCATAAAAGGGAATATGTGTACAAACGAAACGTAAAAGTCAAGCTAAAGAGAAACTCTTGTCTCCTTCTCGGCTCTCACACTCCATTTCCATTTGGTGGCTAATAGCACGAAAAGCTAGGCGAAAAGCCTGGATATATAGCCGAGGAAAAATGACTGATATAAACGGGAAAGCCGAGAAAATTAGTTACTACATCAGAGGACGACAAAAGAAAAGCAACTGAGAAAATCGGGTATTTTTTGAAGGATTTTTGCTTGTCTGCAGTTATATTATATATCAACAGTTAAACTCGGTCATTACTATTTCCTCTCTCCTCTTCCATTCCACAATGTTAGGCAGTTATTTTTCTAGGAAAAAACTATTGCATCATTCTAGTTAGTTAGCTTATAGTCGTATTTATATGAGGAATTACTCTCTTTTCACTAATAGAGGAGGAAAAGGGAGAAGAAGAAGTGTTACTGCTCTTTGATATCCTCTTGGATAACTAAATAACAGCAGTTACGTTACAGGATCAGAAAAGAGAAGAGCAGACACAAAATTCACCGGCTTCTGTCTGTCTGTCTGTCTTTCTTCGTTTATGGTCGCTTCGTTTCCCTTCACTCTCCTATCATACGCAAGATAAACCAAACTGAGACAAACTTGCCGGACAAGAGCAAACCAAATATCAACCAGGCAAACCAGTCCAACATTCCCTATTTTTACTTATGAAAGTCATAGAGGGAAAGGGAAGGATCCCATTTCCGACTCCCAGTAACACACCATCACTTTTCTTAATTAAACTTTTTTTTCTCTCCGCCTCTAACTCAGGATATGTGTTCCCTATATATACTATACAGCATTTATAATATCTACACTTTGTACATGTTGTTCAAACCTAGATTTCAAATTATCCTATGAATATGAATATTAAAAACATTCACTAGATCATAACACAACATAAGTAAAACTTAAGCCCACAATCAGCTCAGCCATATTTACATATATACAAAACACACTTGCACACTCTCTCTCCCCAAAAACTGACAGAATGAATTAGAAAAATTTTCCGAGGATTTCTCTCCATCAAAACAGTTTATGTGAAAAAGTTTTTTGGCAGAGAAATTACCTTCTACTACATTACATTAGATACAACTGTGTATATTTCACTTTTTAACTCTTGCTGCTTAGGTTCTTGCTTGTTTACCGCTTTTTCCTTCCATCTCATCTCACGACTCTATCTGTAGAGCATAAAATCCTTTATCAAGCAAGGTAGACTAAAAAAATTGTTGTATTTGCTTGCTATTATGGCATGTAGTTCTACGCTTGGGCTTTTTTAGTTACCTTACATATATTACTTCCAACTCAAAACATAAAAAGTAAACTTACAGATAGTAAATGTCAAGAAACACACAGAGAAGACAACCGCTTTCTCTAATATTCTCAATGCTATCAGTAGTTTCATCTTATTTACGTACAACTTTATATTTATTTCCACCAACTCTCGACTCCTATTCTTTAGTACCCAACAACCCAACTTACATATTTTTTATTCCTTCCTATAGAGAAACGGAGTTTTTTTCTAAATTCCGTTCTAGAGACATTTTAAGTGTCAAAAGCAGAAAATAAATGTTTAAAAGTATCAGATAGTATTGATAAATGTCAGAACGTGGCTATTTTGAATGTAGTCATGTTATCCGGTTCGAGTTTTCTGCTTCTCCAAGCCTCATACTCATCCCTTTAGATGTGCTATGCACATTTTTAAGAGGATGTTATTTTTGGTAATGTATACTGAGTGGACATTGGTGAGGCGGGGAAGGGAAAGTACCTAAATATGTATATATGTATATAAATGTATGTATATTATGTAAATATAAGTAGTTCCACATAAGTAATATTATTAGGTAGGGGTAATAGCGAACAGATTAGAGATAGTGTTCAGCTGACGACTGGAGTATCATTAAAGGAATGTGAGAAGATTCTCTTCGCTAAGCTCTTCCTTGACTTTATATTGACAAGTGTGTGTTTACATAAGTAAGTGCATGTATATCTAATAGCGGGCCATCTTCAGCCCTATAGATTTCGCTGTAATAATGTAGATAAGTATGCGGTGGTTGAAATAGATAAGAAATATGAAGGGCCTTCACGTTAATCTAAAGTAAGCTGTCGTTGCTGTTTGAGAAATCGATAAAAGAGTGAAATTCTATGACCTGCCCTCTCTTCTTCTTCTTCCGTCTCTGTATATCTTTTATCTTGAGAGTTGAAAGAGAGTCGCCTCTTTACTTAAACTATTGTCAGAAGGATACAAATACTCAAATCCATAGTGCGGATGCATTTGAGCATTTCGGCTATTATTATATTAGGCACGGGTGAAAGTCTACATTTCTATAAGTTTCTTATGTATATATTTGTTGGTATGCGGTTGTACTTTCTACTTTCTCCTGAAAACCTAATAACACTCGTGTGTGCACATATAAGATAGAAACACACACACAAGGCATCTCTTGTACACACTCAATAGCCATTTATATTTTCATAATCTGGCAGTTTTCTCCGTAGACACAATAGACTACTCGGCTCGAATCACAATTTCTCTAGTTTGGTAGTAAAGCGAAAGGAATAAGCTCTATGGTTGGTTACCTTCAACTTTAACCATTTTTTCTATTATCCTAAGTAATACTACATCTAAGCTCGGTACCCACAATGTTTTTATATGTCTCTAATGCAATAGAACTCAAGTAGCTCTAGAGAAAGTAATAATATATCTAATAATTTTATAGCGGTTGAAGAAAGACTAAGCTAGCATAAAGTGCGCTATCTGTTTTCTGTGTGTGCGGGTAAGTACGTAAGTAGAATTAGAATCCTTTCAGCATCTTTCCATCAAATTTCCTTTGGTTTCCTTTACATTCTCTTCCGACGTGGACAGACAAGCTATCCGGCCATTCCATGTGCATTTATTGTGTACACTCTCACACAGAACTTGAGTCATGCTACTAGAATTACATAGAAGAAGAAGGGCAGGAGGCAAGACTAAAGTCAAAGTCAAGACTTATGTGTGTGTTTCGTTTACAAATAATATATAAAAGGGCATAGTCATCGTTTGTGAAGTTTATATGAGACGTCAGGAGACGCAAACAGATTCGAACAACACAATCACTCACCCACATCTTGTCAAGCTCCCTAGCTTTTCCCTTTTCTAGCTCTTAGGTCAATGCTGGCTGGCTGGCTGGTGAGAAAAAAGAATAAGAAACTTTCATATGCCTGTCTGTGCCACTGCCACTACTACTTAGATTCTATTAGGATGTCTATAGACATCACAAGAGCAAAGAACATTTTCAGAGAGGGAAAGAAAGCCGAGAAAACAAGATATTATGACATTTTTTCCCTTCTCTCCTTGATGACAAAAGTTGAAAAGAGTTTTTAAATTATGATTCTTCTACCTATAACTATATTTTGCTAACTACTGTTATTTTTAATGTTTTTTCCTCCTTCGGGGATATATCAAAAAAAAGATAGAGAGAGTGGAGTCAAGTGGTAGCCTAGTAGTATTAAATGACAGAGAATCATAATATTATCCTATCTCAACAAAACTAAATATCACAGTGTAAACTAAAGCCCCGCAAAGCAAATAAAGTTTGTTTAGCACGGAGAAGCTGTGACAAGACGACTTTGCTCTTTTAACAATTTTCATTAATTCGCTAGTGATTAAATGAGAGAAAGGAAAAGTTCTCCTCGTTCCTCCTCTCCTGTCCGTCACTATTCGGAGAAAGTCAAGTTTTGTGAGTGGAGCCGATCTAAGTAAACTGCCATCCGTCCACTGACATCACAACACTAAAGGAAAAGAATATTGTGGTTGTGATGCATTTAAAGTTAATGAATTTGTCCTCGTTTCCGAGAAACTCCTCGGATGACAAACATTAACAATAGTAAGGATTTTATTGCTTCTTTAACAAAGTGTATGAGAAGAGAATGGGATTGCATGACATTGCTGTTCACTTGCTCTGCTTCACTCCACTCCACTCAAAGACGTAGCTCTAGCACTATGTCTACTTATGCTGTACATCACATCACACCATGCCAAGTCACAAATATAATACAGCCAAAAGAAAATACTTTGAGCCTGACTTGACTTCCTTTCACTCCACTAAACGGACTTTCCCTCCTAACTATTTGCTCTGCGTGCTATGCAATGCTCTTTCATTGTCCTGCGACCTGTAAGAGTCTAATGTCTCCCTTACTATTACTTTCTTCTTTATGTCCTTCATATAGTAACAACGTTCTAGTATCTAGTACTAGCTGAATGTCTAAGTGCCAATGCTAATACTACTTACTTACTACTCTGAGCATGTATTATTACACACTACTTGATCTAATAACTACCTAACTGCCTTCCTATAGCTATTCATTCTCACAATTATAGAAAATGTATATCATGCTGTGCCATTGTACAATTGAATCCCAGTCGAATCCTCTCCATCCTCCGACCAACCAACTTGTGTGCACACACACTCTCTCTGAAGAAAGAACCAGTCAAAGTTTTCAACATTGACATTAAAGGAAACTTGCAGAAAGATCCTAGAGAGAGAAAAAGAGAGAGACGTAATACCAACAAGACAAGTTCGCTTTTCCTTGGGTTCATTTACCTTTTCAGATAGTGTCAAAATATGAATTGTGCTTTAAGGACACCAGTTAGCTCCATATTTCTCGCTAAAGATTTCCACTCCTCTCTATTATGATGACAATTCAATTAAGTATGAAATATGACCTCTACGTACTCGGATGTATATTTCTGTAATTCCTCGAAACATATCCTATATAGAAATAAAAGTACGTAGAAAATAATAGCAGTACGCAATAGAAGATGTCAGAAGAACTGTATTAGAAAGAATTCCTAGTAGTCCATATATAGCTTTTCGTTACAGTTTAGCTCTAGATGAGAGTGTGGAGAGAGGAGTCGAGGGTACTTGACTTGAGATGAGGGAGAAAGCATCAATTTGTCCCAACTTCATAGAACTTATGGGGTGATTTAACATTTTCAACAGCACGGACAGAAACTCAAGTGTATAGCCTAACCTCTTGAATCTTCTTATACGTAGAAGTACTTAAATCCGAAACGGATTTTGTCTTTACTACATGAAATTGTATGAAATATCACGAGGAAAATGAAGAATCGCACAGTTATTGACTCTCGTTCCTAAGTAGTATACTGATCAATGCAATGGGACTGCTAATAGAAAGCGAAATCCAGTTATTCCAATTCGGTAGAGTGTCATATCCCATCATTATAATAACAGACATTGTGTATAGTAGCATATTCCTACTGGACAATTTTCAGATTTGGTTAGCTAACAATAAATGGATACCTGTGTTAGTGTATCCAGTAAACCTTGTGTCACTGTCACAATACAATGTATTATGTTATTTCTTTAGTAGTGGATAATGCCCGATTTTCTATTGCAGTAGTGATTCATTCATTCGAAAAGAATAATATTTATATGGAGCTGTTTGTCTTATTTTCCAGAGATGAAAGGAAGAATATGAAAGTCAAAAGTATTTTTAGATGTAGGTACAGGAAGAGAAAGTAAAACGATTGGGATTTGAGTGGACAAGCCGAAATGAAAGTACAAATAGCGAGGTAGCTGAAGAGAAGCTGAAGTTGGAAGTACCTAACCTAATGTATGGTGTACCACATAAAATCGGATGGTCGACGGTGCTAGAGAGGTAGCAAAATACATTACTGTCGTGTCCTAACAAAAAAACTTAATGCATTTCTACGTATTCAAAAGCGAGGAAAGTCAAACTCGATCAAATAATATTACAGACGACGACGGAACGAGAGGAGAAGAGAGAGAGAGAGAGAGACGGGAGTTGGTAGTTGGTATGGCCGCTCCATGAGTTCATTGGGGATTTTAGAGAAAAATCCAGAATATAAGAGACAAAGGTCCGGTGGCAAACAAAAAATCCGAATTTTCTAAAGTAAGACCGTCTTCTTGATATAAGAGAGATAGGAAAAGGCTGTTTTCTCTCGTGTTGGTAAGTAAGAGAGAGAGAAAGAGCAAACTTTGGATTCGGGTCCATCAGCTCAACAACGTGACTTGGTTTTCTACATCAAGACCAGAATCGGCCCAAATGAACTAGCAGAAAAATCGAAGTGAACGACGAAAGAGAAGCATACAAGATCCCATGTAAGTCCCGAGCTTTCTTCTTCCATTACGGCCTATCTACGACGTTGCTTACATACATACCAGCTCTAGACATTTCTTCCCGTCTTGGCTTTCTCGGGATTCCTTCGCTTTTGCTCATCTAAGAATAGAGATTCTCCTTCTTTCTCGCAATATCTGTCTGGAGCACTACTTCTACCCACCTACGTACGTCGCTACCTCCTCCGTCCTCCGTTTTCCTCCGTGTCTATTACGCCGTCTTAGTCAGTTTTCCCCTTTTATACTTTCCTTTATTACAATAACTCCAACAAAGGAAGTAAAGTGAGTAAGCAACTAACCTTACATTACCGACTTACCTATTATTTAGATATAGTCACCTAGTAGGCACCATCAACCAGCACGTACAGCTCTTCAGAGATATTAACTATCCACAACATCCAGCCCTTGACTTCCTTCGTTTGACAATAGAAAACGAGTCTTTCGTCGCTTGTCTAATACTCCTCATTCCTTCCATCCTCACATACATACATACACACACACCAGCTTGCTTTTGCTACTACCAAGGCATGTTCTTGGCTACCGAACTACCGGTAGAAGGATTAGTGACAGCAAATGCGATATTTCCTTTAAGACCAACTTTCTCTCAAACTATCTTGTCTGCTAATAGACAGGGCTTGCTACTACTACTCTTAAAATTCTTTTCATTTATTACAGACTACAATATCACCTTAGGTATATTAGTATGAGCATGGCATCAGAAAACCCATTTTTACGCTACCTTTCTCAAATATTGCTTTTTTAACTTGCCCAACTTTTCTCAACCTGCTACATGCAATCTTGCACACTTTTTCATTGCAAATGTCAAGAAAGTATCACCATCGGTATACTAAAAGTCATCCGCTGAGATAATAACCAAACGATTTAGATTTC
The DNA here is from genome assembly GCA_019776505.1 of Tomocerus nigrus. Taxonomy (NCBI): domain Eukaryota; kingdom Metazoa; phylum Arthropoda; class Collembola; order Entomobryomorpha; family Tomoceridae; genus Tomocerus; species Tomocerus nigrus. The sequence continues at coordinate 15,027 of JABASI010001305.1, forward strand.
CTCTTTAAAAGTTTCCAAAAAATCAAGTAAATTTTAAAATCTGATGCCCTAAGTAGATTTTCTAAAACCCTTTTTATGTAGATTCTATTCTTTTCCTACACTATATCCCTAGATCAATTTGCATTGTTATTTATGAATAAGGACGGGCCGAGCTGTTGTTTAACTTTAAATTAATTGTGTGCATTTCCAAATCTAATTGTCACAATTATACGAGTATTTATGGGTTGAAATAAGTTCCTCCCGTTCTGTCCCTGGGGAAAAGATGGAAAGAAAGTTAGAGCCAAGCTATTGCCTGGAAAAGCCAGGGCTCGTTCAGCTGAAGAAACTGCGTCTTTAGCACTTTCCCTCATTGCCTGAACTCTAGTGGAATGTATCACCATCATGCTTCATGTTATTATTCGTGACAAACCGAAAATGTAATCGCCTGATGGTAACAGAAGATATCATCACACCTTCTGAGTAGGTAGACATTAGTGTAGTAGGAGGATAGGATTTACGAATCTTTATTCCGTATCGTATCCTTCTTAATTGTATTTGTGTTTCTTAACGTCAACAGGCCTGAAGTATGTTGATATACAAGATCCGAACTTACATAAGTAAGTTAGTTAGGAGAATTTTGAGAACAGAAATGAAATTAAATGCCGACCATACTATGCACGTATGGAAGGTAGAGGGTTTCTGAGGATTTTTAATGACTTGCAATCATATCCGTCACAAATGAATTGTATTCCGTTCTACATTGTACTACATACCTAGTACGCATTTCATGATGAAATGAAGGTCATGCCAAATTGAATTGAATGAAACTACTTTTGCTTCGTAAATGCCAAGTCAAAGAATGCCAGTAGCGAAGGCGTTTCGGAGAAAATCATATCCCAGGTTTTGCTAATAATCACAATTGAAAGAAAATCAAAGCATTCTGGAAGGAAAGCGCAGAGTGGCGATACAATGCTGTAAAGGTGAAAGCAAACTTTCAAAGTTCTTCCGAACATAATAAATTGCTTTCCACTAACGATGCTCAGCATGCTAAAAACGTGCAAGATAAATACATAAATAATGTTAGTTGAAATGAAAAATAGCAGAGATTCTTAGATGTATAAAGGAATCATTTTTATTAAATACTTACTTAGTAATGGTTAAATAAAGGTAAATCATTTGCTGGAGCTGGAAGAGGGATTGAATAAGACTGGATTTAATTTAAATAGGTTGATATTAAACATTAAGCCCTTAATAACAAAAAGTCAGGTAAGATCTTACATGTACTTATCTCAGTTTTATGTAAGAGTTTTAGTGAGATGACATATTAATATCCATACTATACACACATTAACTAACTTATTTTTAGACAATGTTCAGAAATGCTTACAGTCAAGTAGGTAGTACATAATTTAGTACCATGTATTAAATACCAGGTATTAAACAAACAGCTATCATATATATAGCGTTCTATAACCATACGCATTTCACAGAACATTTATAACTGCGTAAATAAAGTACAACTCCTTATTAGGATTAAATTATTGGCATTTCCGGATGATTATTAATTTACATAAAATTATGTGTACCTAACTATGCAATGCAATGTATCATGTACGTATATAACATTTCAACACGTAGTAGTAGTAGCTTTAGACATTAGTAACTTTTGTCGTTACTAAACTAAACAAGTTCTCTCAACACGAATTCCCTTATAAACATTTCTATGTAAATTACAATTACAAACAAATGACATTCTTACAACACTGGCTTATATATTTATAACTACATATTTTAATTACATTTTATTCATCACCCTCTAACTTTTCCTGTGAATGGGTAGACTCTATTAGCTAGCTCATTTGTAGTATATAGTATGTACATTTTTACAAATAATCTGATTTCAATGCGTAAAAAGTATTTACAACACATATCTTAATCCTACAAATGTTCACAATACAACAAGACAATTTAATTACCATATTGAACTGTCTTTAACTCAGTTAAACACACTCAACTGGTGTTTCTCATTATAAATTAAACTAAAAATTAACCAAACTTGCTACACAACTCCCTTATTAAATTCATTAATGCATCACACTGGTGCGAAATTTGTCCTATTTTTGAAGGCATTTGTAATGCCCTTAATTCAGTGCCCTGCTAAGATTCTTGATTTTTGTTGTTTCCAAAATTCTTTTGTAATTATTGAGATTAGTAGAGTTTAGATAGAATTCAAACTTTTTTGCACCAGCGTAATTAGAATCAAAATAATTTTTCATCTCATGGATTGTAATGGATAATAAATCCCATATATAACTAATCACTAATTAATTACGTAACCAATTATAATAAATGGTATTGTACGATTCACAGTTTTACATATGTGAATATTGATAAGGAAGTGATCCTGAAGTTCCTGTACTTAAATGGTAATTCATAACGGTAAACAATAGAGACGCATCGTCAGATGTTCCGGCACACCACACCACACTGCATATTCCTAATTAGTTATTGTTGTTCCTGTCCTGTTTTAACGATCTCAACTTTCCTTAATGTACACCTATACACTTTAATACAGTTAAACATTTAAATATTCATTTAATCCCAGCACACTTACAAAGCTTTGTATTTGTAGTAGTATATGCTGATTTTTAATAGGTATTTGCTTATTATTTGATTCAAGTACCTAATACATTGATACTCACCTGGCTATAGTACTGCTGCAAGATGCTAATGATATAATTATTCACTAGATAATTATAAACTTATAGCTAGTCCGCATTACGAAAGCAAACTAGTGATAAATAAAATTAGGACTTAGCAGGTTATTTTGAGAAGGCAACTATACCTACTATCACATATTTTCTTGAGGACTTCTTAACTCCGTTTCGCCTCAACGATTCAGTGTCATATACAGATAATTCTGCTTCTATCAAGGGAAAGATATTTCACATCTAAATTTATAATTTGTCATTGTGTAAATTATTTCATAAAGTTTATCCACTGCCAACCGCAGTATTCTATGTCACTTAAACTTCAAACAAAAACATTTGGATTAAAAAATAAGGTTTTACTGTATCCCAAGCAAATTAAGTCACTACTTACCAATTCATTCTTAAGGGAAGTACAGAACCAGTAGAGCTAATTAAAGTTGATGGACAGTATTCAAGTAAATTATATTACAACTGAGGTAATTTAATGGGTTTTGGGTGAAACTCAATAATTTCGGTTTGCATCAATTATAAAAGACGAATGTACCTACAAGGACTGTTATTTAACTAATCATCCTTATTGAAAACTAAAGAACATAAAGATCCAATATACATGGCAATATCCAACAACCAATGACTGATGCAGAATAACTGCGCCTTGACAAGCGATTCTATTTCATTTAATTTTATACTTTTGGAGATATTCTGGGGCTTCTTAGAGGGAAATCATCCTTACTTAGGCCACATAGGTATAAACTTTCCTGTAAAGCAATTCAATAATCATTCCATTTAATTCCCACTACTAATTACCTTGATAATCTATAATAAAGAAATAAATATTTGTAACATTTACCTATCGTCAGCTGTGCGGGCCAGATATTCCCGTTCTATCAGTCCTTCAATTCGCTTTTTAATAACAACTGGGTGGGGCATGAACCGGCTCTTCAGTTGCTCTGTGACTTCTGCTACTAAACTTGAATGCTATAAATAGAATAGAATTTTTATTATTCTTTGTGTAAATAATGTAATTAATAATAATAATAATGTAATGTAATAAGTGTAAATAATTTGTTGTAATAATGTAAATAATTTGTAAGCCTTATCAGAATATTTTTTAAAGTTACCGGAAGCTTCTTGCGTGCTTTCATTATACGAACAATAGCCGCCTCTATCTCGTGTTTTCGGTCTTCGTCAACCTTATTTCGTGTTTCCTTACGTTCTGGTTCGGACTCACCTTTGGCTGCAACAGTCTGAATTTTCACTCTGTAGAAAGAAGAAGTATTGTAAAAATACATACCATATTATATAACAGTTTGAACTCATTTCTTAATAAATTTTAAGATCAGTAACCTGTGAAGTTTGGAAGTGAAAGAGTCATTTACAAAGAATACATGAGATGGTTCTATGTCTTTGGTTTTCGGATTTTTGATGAGTATTCGTTGCGAAGCTTTACCCATGGCTAAACTTTGCAAGGCACGAATTAGATCCTTTTCAGGGATATCCGTCTCATTTTGAATTTCTTCATATGTCAGTTTGTCGCGATTATTGAAAAGGATCAAAATACACATCTGGTACGTTGAAACTTGAATGATGTGCTTTCGTGGTCCAACTTTGTGCAAAGATGCCATTTGGCTTACTGATGATGTAGAAGAACTAGCACCGTCTTTACCTTCACCTTCCTCCCGCTTGGGTCCGAAGAAAACTGCATTTAGGTCGGCAGAACCCAACTGAGGATTTAAAGTAAGTTGCCGTCCACTATGCTTAGCTAAGTAAAAACTGAAAAAAAAATGTTTATACATGAACTAGTTGAAAACTTTACAAATTATAATTTTCTATTTTGATTTTTGTCACCGTTTAAATGCTTCAAATGCATTTCTAGGGGCACTTGGGATGGTGCATTTAGGAGTAGCAGACTGAGTAGGCCAAAATCCCGTAGTAAGGACACGAACACTTAAATCTACTCCGTACAGACTTACACCAGTTCCAGCAACATGTTCTTTAAACTCTTCCATTATTGTATTTGAGACGGTCATATCTTTAAACATTCCTTCTAATTTGGTTGTAAATTGACAACCACATTCAGTCTGATAATAATTTAAAAAGAAAATTATAAAATTGACCATCAATTGTATTCAATGGTAACGTCGTTAAACATTTTTACCTTAAGTTTTGAAATCATATTCTTTTCGCTATCATCAGATACCGACTTATTTAGCAAGAGTCGCTTGGCTAAATGTTGTTTATAGTAACGTTCAAAGACATCCTTTTCCAGTAAAAAGCGGAAAAGCACCATCGTTTTATCTAACACGGTCTCAATTTCTTGTTCGGACATCTACAAATAAAAACAATAAATGTAAAAATGTAAATATAAATAACAAATGTAAAAATGTAAATATAAATAACAAATGTAAAAATGTAAATATAAATAACAAATGTAAATAAATTGTGAATACAAGTTGCAAATGTTACCCCTTTAACTCCTTTCTTCAATTTATCGTCGATAAATAGTGATAAATATTCCGGGGATTTCTGGTTTAGGTTTAAAAAGTATTCAAAATCTGATGCTATCATTTGCTTGAAAATTTTATCATTATTAAATGAATTTAGTAAGAAGTGGTCGAAGCGATCTTTTAAGTCCAACAGATTCTGTAATATATAATCATAAATAAATGCATTTAATGTTTTGCAATTCTTTTAATTAAATTAAATTAACAATAAATGACAAGTCGACGAGATTACCTGAACGAAAGTAATTGCATTTGTCCCCTCATCCTCACGAACTAATGCTTTTCCTTGCTCACGGAGATATTTACTTATGCAGTCCGCCATTGTTTTGAGACCATCAGAGACGCGACTAAAAAGTTTGTACATACAACCTAAGTCTTCGGTTTTTTGATACTTCAACATATGAACAACACCAGAATTCTCCATTTCAACAATCGTTTTCATATGTTTCTTTATTAACTCTTCTTCGACAACTTCTACAATGCGCGGCTCGGTAGACTCATCAAGATAGTGCTTAGCACGTTCCGCCTCTTCATTGATTCGAGTTTCTACTTTCTTTATATAAACTGAGGCGCTATTCTCGGCCAAGAATTTCTGACTTTCAAGCTGAAATCAAAAAAATGCAAAAATATTAGTTTAGCATAATATATATTAAGTAAAATGCTACGAAGACAAATATGAAAATATTGGAATCATTTAAACCTTGTAAAACTCAGCAGATTGTTGCAAAAATGGGCGCTCAAAGTCTTCTTCATAAACAGACCTGTCTTCAATCCCGAGTATCATTAGCATCTGACAGGCATTCTTAATTGCCAAGCGATCCACAACTTCGCCTCTCCGCTCTCTCATTACCATGTCTAATAAAGTGTCCCGTAAATGATCACGAATGCCACCGTATCTTACAACCTGAAACAAAGCATATTACAGAATTATGTACATACCTATAGGTAATATTTACAAATACTACATTTATTTTACATTTTAAATGTGTTGTTTACAACTATTTACAAATTGTGTATGTTTATAAATTCACATACCTGATCTCTAAAAATGATTAGACCCAAATTGTAGACGTTGTCAACATTATTCTGCTGTACATAGACACGATCCATATACATCAAGATATCTCTTATCATCACCATTGACGTTTGATGATCATTCCAGGCTTGATTTAACGTTTGCAGAAAGTTATTGTGTAAAGACCTAAGAACTTCCTCTCTGACCTATAAAGTATTGATTGGTTCTTCAATTTAAGTTCAAAGTTTAATAAATACAACATTATCATACAGCAAATTACAAATTGTAATATAATGACCTTTGATTCCAAATGTGTGGTTACGACTTCTTTCAACCCTGTGTACAAACGTTCGCCATGTTTATGTAAAACCATAGTATAGGCATTGCGATACAACTCTTCAAAACTTAAGCCAGAATTATTTTTCTTTTGAATTTCTTGAATGGCACTTTTAAGCAATGACCAGATACTTTCCACATACTTTTCATCCATAGTCATCTAAAAACAACCAAAAACATTTACTTATTAACCGTTTTGGGCAAATTACATTTCCTTTATTTGACGAAAATAAAAAATTACATTAAGAATTAATAAAACTTACGGGAAAAGCTCTGATCCTCATCTTTCCCTCCTTTTTCTGCATCCCTGGTTTCGAATTCATCATTGCCGCAACAATTTTTAACAAGCCCACGGAGTAATTAGCGAATACCTCCCAAGTCCCAAAGACTTTCGCTTCAGTCTTCCGAAAATCGATTTCTAAAACAGTTTCTGTGCAGGAATAATCTTCACTTGACCCTGCGAAAAACATAAACATTAAATATACACAGCAGGGTCCAACAAATCAAAAGTTGTAAGAATATATTCTATTAACTCAACCCACATGCCACATCCCACTTCAAACCATTCTACAAGCACTTTATTTACCTGTCAATTTTGGCAACCACCTAAAAACATCCCTGTTGTCTCTATCTATACAGTAACCATGCAGTATCTATAATATTTGGTCTTTACTATCTACCTCGAAGAACGAAGACTGATTCTTTTCCTTTTTGCAGTTAGAGAGTCTCCTCTTTAGCCACCGTCAAATTATTCTGGTACTATTACTACTGGGGGTGATTGAATTGAAGCGGATCTTAAAAATCCTAGCAATTAGCAATCTTTCGTAAAGTGTTAAAGACGGTGTATAGTGTATACTTCCCCCACCAGTGACAAAAGCTGTAACACTGTATGACATTGCGAGTACACAAATTAGAGAAACTGAAAAAGACTACCAAAATTGACCAAAATGAAGGGAAAATAACTATGGAAATGTTTCCAAATCCAAAATAAACATGCTACGCTACCCCAAGCCCCAAGGACTGTAAAAAATATACCCTAAGGAGCCAAGGAGCGTCTTAACTAAGGCTTTATTAGGCTAAAATGTAATGAGGAGGTAGTATGAATGTTTCTTTGGATGCTTCTTCCTAATTGGAAAAAACACCCGAACCCGAAAAGGCGCATCGCAACTTTTTTTTTGGTAGCTGCCCACAAAAGATAACTTCCTTTAAAATTAAAAGCTGACGGGGACAATAATATAAAGTAGGTACTGAAACCTTTCAGGAGGAAACCCCATATATATAAAATTGAAAAGTTACATATTAAGAGATGAGTGATCTTCAATCCTGATGTATAGTAACAATACTTATACTGATCGCTGATTGTCCACGGAATAAATTTTGATAATTGCAATTTGGCAATCGAGTCGAGATCGCTGATCGAGTGTCGAGATTGGAAACGAGTTATTAGCTGGCTGAGGAATATTGTATATGGATAATTTTCTGGCTTTCTTTTATTCTTTTTAGCATTCAATATTCAAACATCAAAGACAAAAGATGAGTCTTCAGCTGCTAGCAAAGCACTCAGCAGAGAGTCAGTGTCACTAGTGTCAGTACCCTCAGCATTCGCAGTGGGCGAGTTTTTATACCTGTAAGTAGGAAGCATAATTTAATTAATATTTAATGGCAAACACTTTTGACTTTTTATTTAAGTTTACAACTATTACAACATGTACCATAGCCAAAAAATTAATTAATACTAAAAATTACATAAATTGACCTCAATAATAAACCCTTCAAATCTTTAAGGCCACCAAACCGATCCTAAAAACATAACTAGTTAACGTGTTTGAAATAAGGCTGGCACGTATAAACAACCAAACTGAAAACCAGTTTTAAGAAATTGATTTTCAATTTTATAATTAATTACTGAGCATTAGATGTGCGATTGTGAGTGTGCGAATGTCGAATGTTCAGACATCAGATACAAACAAAGCTAAAAGTATCAAAAATTGGAAAATAAGATTTCCTAATTTCAAATTTGTTTCTTACCGCTATTTTACATCAAAGCCAACCAACCCAAACCGGAATTTTGAAATCGTTAGCCTGAATTTTATAAAATTGAATAGTTAGCAATTTTAATTTGGCTATTATTATGATAAAGTTTGACATGATGTTTTACCTTGGGTTCACACTCCACACCACCTCGCCTCAATCCAATTTCTTGGAAACTAAATAAAATATCAACCAAATCAACCTGATTTCGATTTTAATGTCAAATGTTTACCTATGAGAATGACTGATCTGATGATCTATTGTTGTGTCGTTTGTAGTGGGATTATTGGTATATTTTCTAGTGTTGCTTACAGACGAAGAGTATAGTGTGCCAGTCAGCCTACTTGTCTTGTGTGTGCTGCACTATGCATACGATAATGCGATATTATGTAGGTAATACTAATACCAGAGTATAATACCATACCAAAAGTTCGGCCACGAAAGTATGGTCACCGTAAATTCTGTAATAAAAGCCAATCTGTAATAAAGGCTGGTACCATAACAGTCAAGGGTAGGCCTACCGTCAAGCTATTAGGTCGTTTTCGAAGGTGCTGCCAAAGGGACAGCCAAAGATTCATCCGACAAACTTGGAATAATATGCGAATAGCACACTAGATCAGCTGTTTCCACACTAGTACTAGGTATTTTGGAGGCTGGCACGTTTAGAAAATTACTAATGTGGAAACAGCTGATCTTCAAATATTATTGCATGATTGTCGGATGAATTTTTGGGTGTCTTTTGGGTATTTTGGAAAATGACCTAACAGCTTGACGGCAGGCCTGGCCGAGGGTATGACTGCGACGTATCCGTTGTAGATAGAAGCTGGGCCTGCAATAGAGTCCCGAAACTCTAATAAAGGTCGGGTATCCAATACACACCTTTTAAATAAATGCTAACCAAGCATCACGCTTGCACACGCAAGCATTTAAATTCAAGGAGTCACTCCAAGTAAAAATAGCTACAAAACGTTAAAATAAAATTTCTTTTTTAAATTCTCAACTAAATTGTGAATAAATATGTAATTGCACTATTTATTTAAACCATTTCTACAATTTTTGATGCACTTTTAGGCTTTATATTTCATAGTTTCTGCATCACTTGGTAAACGCCAGGCTTGTATTACAACTTACAAGACTGCCTTCATTGCAGTACATAGTAGTTTAAAGTTCCAATTAGGGTATAGGCCGGGGGCTTTTATTATAGAACTTACGGTATGTATATAGATTATCTGAAATGTGGATGTGACAGCATACTACTGCACATAGACTTTTAGACATTGCTTTATACGACAAGACACCTACATACAGTACCTTTATACACCACTTTTGGTCTATACCATTGCAATATTATTATAAGGAAAAGGACCGGACCGACCGGACCGGACCTACTATATATACCTACTGACGAAGGAGGAGGACTGTACTGCATGTATATATAGGTAGACTTGTACGAAAACGAGGACTACCCCATAATAACAATACCTAACCTGCCTCTTTCTCATCACTATCAGTACTATCACTATATTTTATATACTATAGAATGAAGCAAGCGTTCGGTATACTCTTCAGAAGAGCTGGCGATTGACGATACAAGAATCAGCAGCAGCAGTAGTCAAGTGAATTTTGTCTGTTAGAAACAAAAGAGCAAATAGATACCCGACGTCAGTGTCGGCTATAACGTATCACATGCGTCTGCTTATTAATATCATCCTGCTCCACCAAGACCCCTTTAATCCCTTACACTTTGCATAATATAGGACCCGAAAGTCTACCGAAGCGCAACTAGCAACTGATTAGCAATCATTCAGAAAATAATATAAATAAAGCTACCATTTATGATCATTATTGTAATTGAAATTAGTTAATACTTGGGATTTTGGGATAGATAAATTTATGTTACCTGATACAGATTTGGCTCAAATAGTAAAGTCAGAAATAATATTGGCAATTATATATGCTAAAACAATAAAGCAACTCATCAGATAGATGCAATGTAAGCTAGCTCTTTTATCTTTATCTCTGGCATTATATACTGACTTAAACCGAAACCAACCTTTTCACTTGGGATGGGTATGAGTTGAAATGTTTTGAAATTACATTCCGTTTAAATGCAATACGATTTTCTAGGAGGCAAATTTCGAAAATTTTCAACGGTCCCAAAAATTCAGAATTTTCGTAATCAATAGCATTCCTAATCTTTTTAGGAGAAACAGACTGAAATAGTACACATGGATTTTAATTATTTCCATTTCTGTAAGGAAACCAATCAAAATCTCCAATTGTTGATTGTCGATCTCTGAAGTCAAGCCATAGTCTAGCTTATAGATTGCAGATTGCTCCAGGTTTGTTTGTGATGCCGCACTCTGTAGTATTCACAATTTAAATGGAACTCCCCAATTTAAAGTGTGCGCAGTGCGCAGCGCAGGGGCAAGGGTTTCGGTTTATGTTTGTTATTACATAACTTGGACAGAGTACATTAGTACATCTGGTCTAGCCCTATTCTCCCATGCATTCCCCATCTATTTTTTTCAGTCG
>JABASI010001306.1:0-26126 GCA_019776505.1 Tomocerus nigrus
ATTCTGCATTTTCTTCTCCATTAGTTTGAACTTCTCCCAGTATTTCACCGGATGAATAATTAGACCTGGCTTCCCTCCATAATCCATGATTTCGGATACATGAAAACGAATGGTCGAGTACTTAGCGATGGAAGGGGAGTGATTTTCTGGAATCCATGACCCTATTTCTTCCTTAATAGAACACAGCGTGGAAAGGCTTTCGAATCCGGCAGAATCAATCGGTTTTATTTTGCGATTTTCCTGGTAGGTCATTAGATTTTTCAAGCTTTCATTTATGTTGACAGTGATATTTTTTGCTTTGCTCCACAATGTGACAGAACAATGAGTTCCTTTCCATACTGGACAAGTGGCAGTTAAGATTTGCTCCAGTTTTGGCTCATTCAAAATCAGTTTTCTGAACTCCGTCATGTTTTCAAAGTCTTCCAATCCGGTCATTTCCACCTGGTTTACAATGCGTAAAATGAACAAGCAGCTGAGTGGAACAGACAGCATTACGTTCTTTTTTGGTTCCAAGCACTTGATGTGAGATTCGGAACTTCTTTCATCGTAATTTTCCTGAATTAATACCATTCTAAAACTGAATTTCGTAGCTCCATCCTTATACTGCTCCAAATATCCCATTGCCTTCACACCTTCACGAATCTTATCGGGAGCTAATATTTTATCTTCCAATTCTTCCAATTCTTCCATCGGCAACCCTTGCGGATACATTTTTGCAGCCCAATACTTTATGTAGCTCTTCCTGGATGCTGCATCGGCAAAATCAAAACCAAACCTTCGAAGTGGGTAGCTCTTTTTTGTAAAATTTAACAGTTTGATTTTCCATTCGTAAGTCTCGTCCATCGTTCTGAAATGATCTGGGTCAACTGACACTGCAAAATGAACAAACCAGAAACTAGAAAAATGAGTAAGCACGAAACGGGGAAAAAGAATAAAACCAAAATGATCAAAATTAGTAAACACGAAACGGGGAAAATGAACAAACCGTAAATGAGCAAAATGAGCAAATACGAAACGGGGATAACGATAATAATGAACAAACTCGAAAGAAATTAGAACTGTTCGGAAGAATTCCACTTAATCACGTAGCCTGTAAATGGTAAAAGTTTTTGATGGTGACACACGAGACCCGAGACCAAAATGAAAGTATGCGCACTTCACAGAGAGTCGCAATCTAAATTCTCACAATTCATATTATTCATTCGAGTTCCAAAAATTGAATAACATGAAATGAAAAATTGTGAAATATTGTAACAACATAGCTATGTACTATGTACCACACACTATATGCACACTACATAATTATTATAACCCTTGTTTCTACCCTGGTACCGCCGATACTTAATTAGACCTAAAACACCATTATGTGTGTATCTGTTTTCACTCTGTGTATGTAAGCAAACATTGTTAGTAGGGTAAAGTCGGCCACCTTCTCTGACCTCTCTCTAGTAGTGCCTGTAAAGCAATTTTACAAACACGTGATTTTGGTGAGAAGAAAGTTATGTAATATACACAAACGCGACGAAGGACATAACGGCGCATTGAAAACAAATTTTGTGAAACGATAAGCATATTTTTTGAAACATTCGACAGCTGAATAGTATTGTGGAAATAATTCCTTTTTACATAGGTAAGTATATTTATCTGCAGAGTCCCCTACACGTTACACTACACCTTTGATGTAATATGTACAAAAAATGTTTTTGTGTAGCATCCCAGATTTTTGCCAAAAAGTACATTACCAGAGAAAGTTTTGTGAATGAAAAATGTCAGTGAAAATACTTTTATTTCCTGTCCTGAAATACAAAGTCACAATTTATTGTACATACAAGCTAAAAGATTTCCTTCAAGTAAACTAGTAACCGAACATACAATAATTTATAAGTACATCCCACATTCAAATTACAGATTTATGCTGAAGCAGGATTAAGATCTTCGTTTCCTATAGCTCTGAAATAGAAAAGTATAATTCTTGTTTATTGAAACTTTTTCTCCGTACACTTACTAATGCATGAGTATTAACCATAAGCTACTTACCTCCTCTGCAAGGGCTTTTAGAATGATGCTGCTCGATTTACCAGTTGAATTAATCAAAGCTGTGAGTGATCCTTTCTCGTTTTGCACTAGGTTCCAGGGGTGGTCATACTCCTAGGGTACCCAAATAGACAAAGTCATACAACCGTTTTATCTTCCTTATCCCTGCAAGATAACTTAAGTATAGGAAACTCTTAGAGGCAAACCAGAATGACTCCAGCGTCTAAGACAAGAATTCGGTCACAATCCATGACACTATTTAAACGGTGGGCTATTGTAATAATAGAGCACTCTGCAAATCTGTTTCTTATGGTCGCTTGAATGAAATTGTCCGTCCTGTAATATATAAAGCAGATCTAGTTAATAGGTATTTTAATTTAGTCATTTTAGTCCAGTTTCACTATGTAAATGGCATTTCGTCTTTTCACGTCTAAAAAATGTTTTTGTCTTTACGAACGTGTAAGGTTTGGTAAAACATGGATAAAAATACAGATGAGATGAAAGTTTAATTATGGTGCTGAGGAATACTTATATCTGGACAGCCCTGTACATTGACACTATCGGATACCTATTAATTACATAGCAGGAAAAAGGTGATTTAGGCTTCAGTTATTTCTATGAGCATATACCTTGGATCAACATTTGCAGTAGCTTCGTCCATTATAATAATGCGATTATTTCGCAGTATGGCACGAGCTAAACAAACAAGTTGTTTCTGCCCCACGCTGAAATTGTCCCCTCCGTCGGAAACTAGGAATGTCAGGTGGGGAACTGAATCTTTTAGTCCTACCTGAAACAAGAAATAAAATACAATTCGGAATAATGAAATTAGCGGGCATAATATGTTACGCACCTCTTCTAGCACTCTCCATATTTCTGCATCTTCAAATTGGTCAAATGGGTCAAGATTGTAGCGCATAGTCCCACAAAACAGTACAGGATCCTGAGGGATGATGGAAATATTTTTTCGTAAATCGTGAAGCCCAATGTGGTTAATGCAGATACCATCAATGTAAATCTCTCCCAGAGGTTCCGTCATTCGGAATAATGCCTGAATTATTGAACTCTTCCCCGCTCCTGTTCGACCCACAATTCCGATTTTTTCTTTCGCCTTAATGCTAAAGTTTAAATTTCTTAAAACTGCTTTCTCATTGTAAGTCAAAGTCAAATCTTTAAACAGAATTTCCCCATTTTTTGGCCAATCCTGCGGCACTTTCTTGTCTAAAGAAATGAAATGAAAATGTTAGTACACAAATCGATGGGTATAGATTTTAATCGAATACTTAATTTCTTAGAAAAAAGACCTTTTGTCGACTCTAATGCAGCCTCTGCTGGTAAGTCAACGTATTCCAGTGCTCTTTCAACCGAAGTCATCAAATTAGCCACTTCAGCAGACTGTCTCATGGCGAATTGAAACCAAACGGTCAGATTCATTGCTGCTGTTATTGCTAATCCAACGTTGCTACTTGACGCAGCTGTAACAAATAATTTCTTTGAAATTTCGATATAAATGAAACTAAAATGTAATGATTCCTTACAGTTTTGAACGACCAGGAAACTGAATGTTACTATTGCTAGGAATACAACGGAGACTAGTTCAACCCATATCCCGAAGCATCTGGTAGTGGACAGAAATAGAAACCATGCAGCCGTATGAATATCCTTTAATAAAACAGATTCATCAAGGATTAATAATTAACTAAATTATGATGGAATGATAGAATGAACAACTATTTGATAGTTATCTATGTAAAACAACCATCTTGTAATCTGTCAATTACCTGACTACCGTCAAATTGTCCAATCAATATATTTTCTGCTTCTGCAGCTCTTATACTGGTGAGTCCTTGAAAACTTGCGGCAGCATGGGTGAACACCGGGCTTTTTGCTATCGACAAAAATGATGGATTTTTAAGACAGAAACAAAAAAGACACGATTTGATCACAAAAAATGATCAATATGCTTTTTTAGAGTGAGAGCTTACTCATTCCTTCAATACGCTTAATATCTTGAGCAGTATTAACATAAAATCCTCGCATGACCGCCAATACGATGAGTACAAAAACTGCTGGAATCGCGATGACCCAGTTGGACCATATGACTATTCCAAGTACGCCGATCATCTGAAGAAATATTATACTTGTCTCGAAGAATATCGGGGGCATAATTTCATCGATTGAATTTAAATCTCTGACAAAACGGTTCATAACTCGACCTTCAACAAAGAATATTTTTAATAGTATAGATTCCTCTAATGTCAAGAGAAAGTGTATTTTTTGTTGAGAAGTTTGGTATCGCAATTAACATATTCTCGTACCTGGTGGATTTTCGTCAAAGAATTTCGTTGGAGCTCTGACAATACTGGAAAACATATCCTTATGCAAGTTATGACTTATCAATGCGCTGTAAGTAAACCATCCTACCGCTCTGAGGAAATTCAAACCCAAAACTAAAGCTACGAGTCCTCCGTAAATGCTCAAATATAGAGTTTGGCCTAGATAATCGTCATCTGCATCGTCCCCAGTTTTATCATGCTTTTCCTCAGCGCTTGTCCTAAAAATTTAAATAATATGAAATATCTTACTACTTATCTCTTAGAAAAGGAATAATTCCAATTTTCCATAATATTATTAAGATTTTTAATTCTTATCAGTTGAGTATGCAGTTGTGATTACCAAATAGACATCCAAACCTCAGTACCACTAATCGCTAGTTGGGATGAAATGCACACAAACATCAAAAGAAAGAGCCCAAAGTTGGAATTTCCTTTTTTGAAATATTTCCAATATACCTGTGAGTTGAGAGACCCCTGTACCATTTTCTCAACCTGTCCTTCTTGCTTTTCGTTAGCCGCAGGCCGTGTAGCTTTCTCCTGTTAACGAGAAAATGCAATGCCTATAATGATACATCTGAAATCTGCAATACATTTTGCAGTAGAAACATATGTACTAACCTCGTCCGCTTTTATAACGCTAACTTTCCTTTCCTTGGCATCTTCTTCACTCTCGGTAGCAAGCAAGCTAACGAAATCAATTCCTTTGTCAACAAGTTCTGTGAATGTTCCTTGATCTAATATGCTCCCCTTAAAACAGATTATTATATCATTTTTACAGTTTTCCTTTTCCAGTGTTCATATAAATATTTTCGTAACAATATACATGTACATGTACATTCATTTAGTTTTCTTACGTCATTGAGGACAATGACATGATCCGCTTGAGGCAAATATTGGAGTTGATGTGTTACCAGTATTCTCAAATGGCCTTTCAAATGCTGTTTCAAGCACTTCTCGAAGAGATGCTTGCTTACTTTGGTGTCCACTGCACTGAGCGGATCGTCTAATAAATAAATGTCCGCTGGTTGGTAAAGAGCCCTAGCCAAATTGACTCTAGCTTTTTGTCCCCCGCTGAGTGACACTCCTCTGTCACCTACCACAGTCATATCCCCGTGTGCAAGTTGTTTGAAGTCATCACTTAATGCTGCAGCTTCTACAGCTTTGTAATATCTATCTTCGTCATACGGCCGTCCGAAAAGAATGTTTTGCTGAACATTTCCAGAAAAGATCCAAGGTTCTTGACAGGCGTAAGAAATTCTTCCATTGATGGAGCAGTCTCCTTCTGTAATCGCTAGTTCACCCAGAAGGGCATGAAGCAATGTTGTCTGTAACAATGAAAGTATAGGGTGAACTATTTGAACGTTTACTCCTATACTTATAATAAACAGAAATAACAGAATGATACAGTTTGTACTTATTACAGAGCAGCATGGAAAGAAAAATGTACAATTCCAAAATCAGAATTAGAACTGAGAAGATTAGCGATATTATAAATGCATTACGCATGTACTCGTCATAGATTAATTTTAGCTATTTGAAATTTTATACTTGCCTTTCCTGAGCCAACAGGTCCTACGATCACCACCACTTTATCTCCTTGAACATCAAACGTCATTTTGTTTAAATGTTTCTTTTCTCCTGTCCAACTATTAGAAGAAAATGACACACGGCACACATTATGATATACCTTACGTAATTTATGTCTTAAATTAGTAAAAACATATTTAAGCATTAATTGAAATAAGTCTTTTGATATAGTGCCACAAAATACGTTCTCATTAGAAAATACCTAGCAGTTGTCGACTGCAGTGAAACCCTTGGACCAGAAGACTGAGCTGCGTCCAAATCTTCGCCGGATGTTTTAGTGATATTATCAGTTTTGGTAAAATGCTTGCTTTTTATATCTGCTATTTCTTCCAGGAGCAAGAATTCCTGTAAACATTGATAAATTGGTTGTTCTATATAGAAATACATTTACTAACAAAGTATCAGTATTGTTGGATAGTTTTTCTTTGGTACCTCAAGTCGCTTTAATGAAATGAAGATTTCCCCAGCACCTGAGGCAGCAATTGGAATAGAGTACATCATACTCTGAACAATGACATTATAAGCTGCCACAGTAAAAAATACTTTGTCTACAGTCAACCGTTCGTCGGATAAAACGAACAAGAGAAAGGTCAAAAATGGAACTAATTTTGACGATGTCGAAAAGACAGCCAGGTACAGCCCACGCAGATACGAACGTGATCGTATGGCATGCATTTCCAACCTTTAGAGCATAGCATCAAATAAATTAACTTGTTCAAATCTAATTTACATTTTGCATAGAGTTTAGAAAGGATCCCTCTATTTACTTTCGGAGTTTGTTGATTAAAACATTGAAGGGCTTTTCCCACGCATACATCTTTATTACACGAATAGCCATAATAATTTCGTTCATTGCTCGTCCCCTTTCATCTGTTCTGGTAGCAATCTGTCGACGATACTTTGTTGATAGTTTCCCGTTCCAATCTACAGTGATACCACAGAAAGCATAATGTAACGTATGTACTCTATTGACATCATAGTGGTATTAGCATTTCTAATAATTTAGCTTCATTATCCGTTGCTACTTATTTACTATATTGAAAATTCTTACATTGAATAAGAGTCATGATAAGAACGAAGGCGATACCAGCCAAACTAGAGGCTCCAAATTCAGTCCACAGGAAATACGCAAAAATTCCAAGCTGAATTGGAGAGGTGAAAAAGTTCGGAAAGAAAAGAAGATTGTATTCGAAACGGTTACAATCATTAGCAAGTATATTCACAAGCTGGCCAACAGTTGTCTGTCTTTGGGCAGATTTACTCAGTCTTAATGCCTAAAGAATAAAAGTATGGAATTTTAAAGTAGGCCATGCAATTGAAGTTTGCTAAAAGGTCGGAATTAGGATAGCAGTAATCCTTACTTTTCTATAAATTAAGGATGAACAGGATATCCGGCATCTAAAATGGAATAAGATGATACATTTTTAGTTGACGCTTCCCATTTCCCATCATTGTCCATTTGAAAGTTTCAATATGATGGCTTAACTTTATTTATATGATAATATATTGTACCGCATGGCCGTCACGAATGAACCGTGAAAACTTGGATGAAAAAAGGCTGTAACCAGCAGAGTGTTAACAATGACTCCACCAGCTAACCAGTATTGAGTTGCTTTGCTGAGGTCCGACTCATCGGAAAAGGATTTAACTAGCTCCCTCACAAAAAGCGTCTGAGTCACTCTATTTTCATTTACACATTGAATTTTGAAATTGATCTCACTTAGGTAGGTCAGATATCATTACATGCACAAATAATTTAAGTGGTCCATCTTTAATTACTTGAAAATACATTCAGTCATGAAGTAAAGGATGAAAATGGCTGCATAATGAGCTCCAAATACAGACCAGAGGGCTTTAAGCATCTTTGGCTTTGAGTTGGGTTTAAGTTTTGCTTTTTCCAGTTCCTTATTCCATGCTCTGGCAAAAAGGTACAACAAATGAACGATAATAAAATATCAAGGTGGGCTGTGTTCATAATAGCCTAAAGCATTTTTGGGGCAATAAAGTTGTCTTACAACTCAAGTTTGTCCCCAAGTGTTGATGATACATCACTTTGACGTGCATCGTACAAATCGTTGATACCTAAGTCAGTCCTGTAGATATTAGTCAAAGATTTTCACATTAAATATTCTCACTTGTGAAATAAAATTCTTATTTTCGAAAATATTTATTTGTACTATGTAACAGTGTAAAGTTCGGTAGTATAGATTCAGTATATGTAATAATAATTGTGCTTTCCTGTATCCTTTAAGGAAAAGTGGGAACACCCATAGAAAGAGGCCTCGAGAAATGATATTCGCATGCTTAACCGGATTCGGGTTGGTTTCCTTTTCTACAAAATCCATAATATTACTGCTTAACACTAATATTTATTATAGATACATATTATGAAGACAGTCAGTTGAGCAGGCTATGCCGAGTTTGAGTACCTATTTATACTCCCTGCTTTTCTTTATCGCTCCCGAAAGATTTAAAAAGCTGTAATAAACGATATTATACGACATATTTATTAGTTCTGCTTCCACTACAACGTATTTCGTAATTTTACTCTCATGATAACATGTGCACAGTGCACGATGTACGATACACGTAAGCTACGCCTACGCTGTCGACTCTTGCGAATTACACCAATTTTCTCTTCAACGGATTTTCTCATATAGAAATGATAACATTGTAGTATGTGATAAAAATTAATCTAAATAATATGTTTATATATCTGTTGTCGATGTGTGTCTCTTTAATCTCTCTGATATACTCAGTGCCTGCTAGAGGATGGTCGGAACGTGCATAAAAAATATTGTGTTGATAATCATTTCATAATCGTTATTTAAATAATAATACGATTAGTTCACGAACATTATACGAGCATTTTGCACTTTAAGAATAATCGATGAAAAAGGCAATGAAGCAATGAAGGTAGTTCAGATTTTTGCATTAACTATAAATGCACCTCCAGATTGCTAACGATGTTATGTACTGCAGATCTAATAATATTATTATCACCACCCTGGTATTCACATTGATAACACAGGGGAGATTTGTAACATCATCTTATGTATAAGTATTTATAATAATGCCATTTGTAATGTTGTCTGGAATGTGACGCAACTTCACACATGGAATGGGTACTAAGAAAGAAAGAACCTTGTAACAACTCAATCTCAACGCAATACGAGATGTAGTATTCAAGGCACAGCAACGTATAACAAAGTTTATGTAACGTACCTATATGTATTTGTTAGAGTCAGTTCAGTCAAGTCTCAGTCTTATTCAGCAACTATTCAAATATTATTTCAGACCCAACTCACAACGTGTGGGTGTAAGAATTTTTACAGTTTACTCAACTAAGCCATACCTGCCGTGCCACTCCACTCACTCTCAACAACTTTGATTGAATATGAAACTTATCTAATTAGATCAAACTTGTTTATAAAACCAAGGAGGCAGAAAACTTTCTGCAACTTTTACTCAGAAGTTAACAATACTAGAAGCAGAATGGTATAATCCCCAACTTCTCCAACAACGGATATTAAGTTCCCAACATTTTAATCTCATTTTGGTTAGGTTTAGCATTTCCGTTGATTTGCGACATTTGCGAGTTACTTCCTTTTAATGATGTTGATTCCTTCGAAATGCTGAAATCCATATATAAATATTTTCGTCTTAATATTCAATAATTGGCAGTGATTGGTTTGTCCCCGAAAAACTAGCTATTGAGGAACGCAAAAATACTGAAAATATCAATTAACAGATAATAGTATTATAAACATGAAAGAACTTTTGATTGGTAACTGCCTATTATATGTAATAACTAATTCCTGAAGGCCATGCAAACCGAATTTTGTGCTGTCAAACACATATTTATTGACCGAAAACAAATCGTCAGAGATGTACATAGATATGTACATTTTCCGGGTATAATCGAAATGAAAATCGTTTGCGAAAATTATAAACCCAAAAGTTTTATATATCCGGCATTATATGGAATTAAAATGATATTTCGATAACTACTTGTCTTCGTAAACTTCATAAGGTTGAAGTACGTACCAGAAAGTTTTAGCGTGAAATAGACCGCATTCCTAATTTCCTAATGAAATGATATAAAAATGAATAAATATGAGTAGGTACTTGGTCAGAAATATCTTATGGTGTAAATGGAATTTTCGCAAAAAATACGGGTCAGCAGAAAAGGGATGTTGTAGGGGATGGCTTACCAGTGCAGTGCCCCAAAGATTACCTTATATGACACTGCATCATGTGATGATTCCAACAATTCCTTTCTGGGGATAACGTCTTTCCATAGTCCACAAAAGTTTACCCCTCGAAAACACTTCCTGAATACCCAGCACGAAAAGTATAATTCAGTATACGACGAATAAAAATTTGCTGCTTTGACTAGTTAGTGTAATTTATGTTTCTATTTTTAGTAGGTATAGCCTGGTATAGGTAGTTTGTTAATTTGACAGGGGCATTTGTGATTGTGACTCATTTGGTTATTTAGTATTTTTTGTCAGTGGAGGCAGCCGTACGGAAGGGAAGGGAGTGGTTCAGGTGCACTCCATTCGCATTCACTCCGTCAAAAGATGTAGTTCGCCGACTTCGGAGTAGTTCATTTGTCATGCTGTCTGGCTCACCTACTACATTTAAGCAGATTTTACTAATAATCACAGTAATCAGTGGTAAATATAGGCGGGTATGAAAACTGTTCGCGTGGGTGTTTCTTTAAGCGTCTTCAATAAGCAAGGAAGCATATTTAACTTGTAAATGCGTAGAATTTCTCAAATTATATATGACTGCGAATTTATCTCATATTTCAAACATCCGAGTTACTGTTAGACAGATATAATAGCAAATAAGCATTAATACTCTATATACTCAATCATTATCCCTCGATTCAAAAGATTCCAGCAGGATATATATCTTAATATAAATATATTAATATATATATCTTAATAAATATGTCTACTGCTTAACAGCAATAAGTTTAGTAGGTAGATAGCTTTCCCACGAGACACTATTTCCTATTCATCCTCATAGGCAAATCTAACACCTGCCTTGTCATCTTTATTGTTAGACTTTCATTGTAAATTTTGTTTTCTGTAGATTTTATTTCCCTGTTATTATATAGATACCTACTACAACTATTCTGCTGCTAGCGTCTACGAATTGTAGATTGCTAACCGCAGTTATAATATAGTTAGGTAGTCTTGTGTTACCTGGATCTTTTCTGTGCAATAAAGTTAATTACGGTACATTATCTGAGTAGGAAAAATGTGGAACGTGACTCACAACGTCTAGAACAAAGGTACAACTACAAGATGATAGGAATTTAGTAGTGATATGTTCTCAAGAACAAAATTTCATGCAGTGTATTTACTTCCCGGTTTATGGGGTACTGTGGCTAAATCCTAGGTATGCTAATGCGGCAGATGTAGGTACATTACTATTACTTATCTGTATTTTGCAATTCGATTAAATGATTGCATTAAATAAATATTTTCGATCGAGTTTATTTACGCAGAGGCAAGTTGCATAAGATAATTAGAATGGTCTAAATACATAAATACTAAAAGCTTTCTACAAGTACCTACTATATCTTCGTGAATGAAATATTACCTCTGGCATTCCAATTACCTAAATTATATTATGATAGGTGTAAGCAGGCGGCTTCCGTCTTTCTGAAAAAAGTTCAATACATTGACGTGACCCCAATTTCGCCGTATTTTCATTCAATAATCTATTTACTCATGTTTACATGCAGATGCTCGTATACAAAATACGACAACAAGATACTTGCCTCAACAACAAAATTGGTTACCCTCCCATTTCTACGAAGAGAATTATTAATAACTGACAGCGAATGAAGCTTGAAGATATAAACAGACGCTCATGGTACAAACAGAAAATGGCATTTATCGACATGAATATTTAATAGTGACCTGATACAAAGAAATTTTTGGGCAGACATGAATTATTCATGATATTTTGACTGTTACAGTTGCTGTTGTGCTGTGGCTGCAATTGTCTGTTTCCATTCCAGGCCTTGGAACCGGATGCTTACTGTTTACATTTACAAGGAGACTAGGTAAGTGCATTAGAGTTTGGCTGGCGAGAAAGTGAAGGCGGAAGTAAATACTTAGGGCAGAGAAAGCTTACACATACATATCATGGGTTATAAACACTACTTAATGCTTGATATGACTTGATTATTATGTAAACATGTACAGATAGTATACTTACTTGGGTAATGCCACTTTGCTCAAAATTTTAGATTGTATTAGCATCAGACAAATTGAGTCGAAAATAGTCCTTTTAGCTAAGTCACTAAACTCAACATTGTTAACGTTACTTAGCATAGGTATACATTCATAGGTAAATGTACCTACTAGTAAATAATGAAGCTACGCGACAAATGGATGTTTACAAATGCTGCGCACATTCGGGAAGAAAGTTTCTGCAAATTCTTCTCTTCCCTTCAATCATAAGAGCATGTATCCTAGCTAATTTTCTTAATAATGCTCCGTAGCATGAGTTATACTAAAGTCAGTGACATGTTTATAAGTTTGTCCTTCTAATTACAATATTTTCCATCTATAAGGAGGCACTATAATACACACTTTACATTTCCTAGTTCCTTAAACTGCCAAAATTCATTAAAAATGTTACACAATATTATTCTCTGTATACCATTTAACTCATTTATTGTAGTAACCTTTTACATTTACTTTGGTTAAAAATGTTCTTTGATACTTTAATTTATATTACAAACTTATATAACATAATAACTTATCACAGGTTTAAGCTTATTAGTAATCTGACTTAGACAAAAAGTTTTGAAGTTAACCAGTAGCACTACTAATCGTAGTTCCACAATGTGTACAGATACCTAGTAATTATCAATTATAGAGCGTATACACGTACGTAGTCGACTATAAAAGAACCGTTCTCCTTGCTCCAAGTGGGTTGCCATTCATTCCGAGCATTCCAGAAATCAAGCTTGGCCTAAAAGTTATCAATTAAAGTCACTGTCAACAATAATGATCATTAAGTCATTATATAAAACGGTCATGGAGTAAAATAATGAGAAGAGCCAGGGGAAAATAGTAATTAAATGATTGGTACCTGAGTAGAAGTGTTTTTCCAAGGTTTTCTCTTCGGTCCTGTGTTATCAGGGAAGTAGCCCGACGTGCCGCCCACAGCCACGTTCAGAATGATGTAGAACTAAGTATTATTATAGTAGACACATGGTTAATTTCATTTTGTACAATCAGATAAATTATGGTTGTGGCTTTAATTTCGTTAACAAGCACAGCTACATGTACGTAAGTAAGTGATACAGTCTATAGTAGAGGCTAACATAATTACAGGTAGGTATATACCCAAATTTAAATTTGTCATTGATTGTGTTATTTGAATTGAACTGCTTGTACCTTTTCATCAAAGGGAGACATTTTATCATCGCTCCAAATTTTGTCGCCTTCAAACTGTCCTAATTCCCAGAATCCACCTTCCGATAACCAAATTCAAACATAAATAAAATACATAGATACAGACCAATCGTTTTGCGGATGATGGGTATAGCAATAATAATATTATGTATTATCAGTACTATGAGTAATAGAAAGGATTGAGGCTACTGATTAACAAATAACTAATTGGATATCGTATTGAAACCTTCTGGAGGGGTTATTGTGCCAATATCTGCTCCGTCCAGGGTGAATTTAATGTAATCTGTACAGCAAAATAATAATGATTAAAAAACAACAAAGATTATATGAAGGAGTATCTGTACCATACAGATAATGACTGAGAGAAAGGTACGACATGGCAAAACTATACCATACATCGGATGTACAAACAATAATATAATTTAAAATTTTCAGTGAAAGATGTACACATAATATCCATGATAGAGTGTGAATAGACATACACGGAAATCGATGCAGAATCTACTCATATGAATATTTCTTTCTATGTTACAATTTACCTGGTGTCCATACAACACCATATAGGTGAAAATCAGAATTGAATCCACTGGAATTGTGTCTAGTTGTATGTGCCAATCTCCAGCGATCAGTTGTACGATTCATTCCGAAATGTAAAGTTGCTCCCACTTCATTACTTCCGATGTCTCTTTTACTTCTTGTAAACAGCTCACGATTAGACCTGGCTTCCATTATATCGATTTCACCAGACATCGGCCACAATCCATACGTATTGTTTTGAGGCATGAGCCAAATTGCTTTAGACAAAAAATGAAAATGATGGAAAAGTTTGGTAAACAAAAGAGCAAGCAGGTTTCGGTCTATAGTACAGCACGGGTTGCATCGTAAATAAAATGTGATGTGTTACAGAGTAGAATGTCCAGAGATATGTTTGTGCGTAATATCAATTTCAAGTCTCTCGTTATGTTTACTTTACCTGGCCATTGCCAATCTCCAGCAGGAATCTTTGCACGAACTTCAACAACTCCGTACCGGAAGGCAAAGGATTTTTTGGTGTTGATTCGAGCCGAAACGACAGGATTTAAAATATCTCCTGAAGTTGAGTTAGTGGAGCAGCCGTTAATGGTGTTATCTGTACACCTGCATGTGATTCATATGGAAAATCCTATTTTACCATGTTCACTCTGTCTGTACTTAATATTTACATTGAGGCAAACCTGTCTCCCAAATCCATGACACCTTTTTTTACAACGTCGATCCCATATTTGTCAGCAGTGAGCGTTGGCGTTATATACAGATGCCCACCTTTTGCGTAACTGTTTTGGGGATCAGAATCGTACATTTGAAATTCTCCGTTCTATATTGGTAGAAAAAAGGCTCGTTTTATTAATATGCACATGCAGGAAAACCCATTAGTTTCTGAAAATCTGCTAATGAAATAAAATGCGAATAATCATATCTTATTCCGATCATTAATTTCCTATTCTTTCCTACTTCCGGTAATGTTAGTAATCATGAGATATTTATTATATATCATACAATTGTCTAAGGATGAGGATGCTGTGTTATATTTATCAAGCTATGCATCAAGACGAAGGTGATGCAATTTAATTACTCTGCTTGGAAATGAATAATGTAGTTTAGTGGACTTACGCTTCTTCCGGCCATAGCAATCTCATGCTGCCAAACATTCCTTTGCAAAGCCTCAAAATTTTCATCAAAAATAATCTCTCCTGGATAATGTTCATTTCCATTGGGATTTGTGGATGTTGTGACGGAGATAATCTTTCCATCTCCTCTGATTTCGGTTGAAGTTGAGTTGTCGTTGTCAGTATCTTCAAAAATTATGACAGCAATATACAGAGATGATGCAATTACGAATTATGACAAGTAAAATTAATAGCCTTCAAGCCACATATCACACGGAAAAAGAAGCCCAACTTTAATCAACGAGAAAACGGAAAGTGATTACGTTTTTCTGAAGCTAAGTAGGTACAAATAGGTAGGCATACTATAATAATATAGATATAACTGTTAAAACTCACCTGCACATGAAGTCGTAACAAGTAAAACCACTATCCATGTGGAGTAGCAGAAAAACGTGCGAAATTCCCACGAGGTCTTCATTACCTGTATTGTTCAGCAGACAAAGTGAAATGAATGGGCTTTTCAGAAGAGCCTATATGTATCCTACCTAGGCCTGTATATAATTATTATGTTATTAATCTGTCGGGTTTAGTATCATTTGTTATACTGACAAAAAATATTAATGTGAGCAGCAATGTAGGTATTTAATTAGTGTACTACCTGTAATAATATGTCAGTCAGTAAACAACTGGGTAAATAATGTATTACTTATTACGACAGGTAGATATCTGGAGTTAATTTCCTTCAAGAACTAAGAGAACGAACTCGGGATGGTAGTAGGAGAGTATACAGAATAGTTGCACTCGCTGGAGAGGCAAGAAACGATCTGGTAGTTTTCCAGACTATCAACGAATGAAAAGTCAAGATGAGATTACTGGAATTTATATTCGCACAAAATAAAAATTACCGTTACCACACTGCGATTAAAAACTGGAATGTGAGTATGTTATAGGGTTAGTGATTACGTATTGGATATTTTGTAAGACGCTTCTAATTTCCGGGGTAAAAAACTTTGCAGTCTGACTGGGAGCAATTGTATTTACGTAGACGTATTTGGGTTGAACTAGAACAATAGAAGAGAACTATATAGTTATTTCATACTACATATATTGACATTGGAGGTAACGTAAGTATTATGTTAATCAGGAGCTGAACTGGAACTGGATTGAAGAACGGATTGCTTTGCCAATATTAGCATTTTTCTATAAGGACATGATCAAAGATTACTTTTCGGAAGTTATGTTTTTGGCAATGATTATGTGAGGCTGGCAATAAATATTTACTGTCTATAGGTATACAGTATGTGCATAGTGAAATTGAAAGTGATACTGATCTGCCACAAAGGCAATTGCATTATAATACTGAATAGCATTTGTATTTGCAGTCCTCCTGAATTGGATGAAGGACACAGATTGTCCTTCTGCATAAATCCATGTTCTGTCGTTGTTCGCATTTTTTTAATGGTAGAGTTACCTTTGTTGATTTTGGGTTAATATTGATAACACGAATTCAACGTGGTACTTAATAACCGTGTTGCTTCTGCAAAGAAGTCATTTACTATTTAAGTACCTGTAGCTTTCCTATTATTAGGGTTTACATTACATAATATATACATTCGCATGAATGATCCATGGGAAATTCAAAGAATAATCTATCTCTATTGTGCACGTATAGCAGCTGTAATGAAATTTTATTATGATATCAACCTTTGTTGTTCTACAGGAGCAACTACATACTAAATATGCAAAGAATACCGTAATGTACCAGAAAGAACAATCCCATTCCATGTATTTCCATAAACCATTAAAAATTGTACATGTGTACAAAAATAATCATACCATGAGATACACTGTTCTTTCCTATGTAAGTGCATTATGTATGTGCACGTATCACGTAGCTACGTACTATGTACCTTGTCGCGGCCTTTTTTACTTAGGCACCTGACAGGTAAATACCTATTTCAATTCACTTGGTGTTGACAAAGCATTTATTTTTCAAAGACTCGTTCAATTTTCTTTGGTTCCGTCATTTAATTTTTGCAAGTCTAATTTTTGATCCTCGTTTCAACTCAAATCACATTTACTATACTATACTTGTAGGTTATAAGCTATTAAGTTCTTGAAACACTATACGAAAACTTTTTTTTTAAATGTTTGCTCTACTTATGCAAGAGTTGTTTGTTACTTTTTAGAAACTCTTCATAAAAGATTTAACTTTTACTTTGAACATTCAAGTATACAAGTACGCATGCAGCTAACACAAACATTCAAGTCTTCAGCCTACCTTATTCTACTCACCACAATCAACTACATTCAAGTCCTCTCCATCTTATATAATTATTATAGCTCTAAAAGTGAACTAAAACTAAAGTACTAGAGCGCAGTAAATATTTACATAGTAAGCAGGTACAGTAAATGGTATAATACTATACGCTGCAGTTGTATTCATACGTTCATGCTCCTTATTCTCTGTATGCACAGTTATAAATACTTGTTAAGTGACAAGTTTCCATCATGGCGACATAGTAGAGAACTTGTTTTCTAACGAGGCTCAATTTGTCGCCGTTTTGAGGGTTCTCAGGAAATGAGTTTCAAATTGCACTTGGTGACAACTGGAAATGCTTCATGATGGCATATGTGCTACATCTTCACAAATCTTTGCATAGATACTTTAAAAATGAGTTCTTCATCTCATTCCACACATAATACACCTAGTCAGTCACCTAGAGAAGTATTACGTAGGCCATCTCAAACTACAAAAATCCAGAAAGGTTGTCTAAGCTTAGGCTGATGCAACGGAATGTTGCACTCATTCAAAAATCCAAGAATTTTTCGTCACCGCTCGCACAGGTGAACTTCATGCTCTGTCACTTTCCTAATGATTTCCCTTCTTCTATCATCCTTCATAGATTTTTAGCACGCAATACTATGATTACCTACTTAATTGGGTTGGCAATTGCCACTGTACTATTAATATAATGATTTACTATCCACCAAGTGTAGTAGATAGTAAGTCTTCAAGAGTCAAAAACATTCAGAATATCAATGTCAATAATTCCACATAATCAATTAACATAATGAGGCAATAATAACAACTGTTCATTTTCGTGATTTATTATTTCGGCATACTAAGCGATGCTGTAATGAATTTTTATCCATCTCCTAGTCTTGTAGTTCATTTCTCCCCAAGCATTGCATAGAAATATTGATTGTGTGTTTCTGCATTTCGAAAACGTGATTTTCGTTTAGTTCATACCCAATTTATGCAAATAGGTCAATTAGTTCCCCAAATTCCAGGTCAGAAAAATGATTCGGTTTTCATTTAAAATAATGTTATACTTTTAGAGAATCTGCATGCGGAGGCATTGAGACTTGCACAAGGCATGGCTACTGGCTCAATTGCAGTCTATGGAACATGGAACGTCGGAAAAATAATATTTACAAAGGGTTAACAAGCGAGGTGGCTTTTTGTCTTGCAACAATAACCAATCTAATAAAGTACATAGAAAGTGTACTGTATATTTTATATACTATGAATGTACATACGTATCTACGTAGTATGAATTATGAATACGATGTCTCAGCAGCTTTTAAATCTAATAAAGTACATAGAAAGTGTACTGTATATTTTATATACTATGAATGTACATACGTATCTACGTAGTATGAATTATGAATACGATGTCTCAGCAGTTTTTGCACGATACAAGTAAATGAAATTGCTGCAAAAGCTTAGCTCAAATAAGTGCAAGTCTCATTATAAAACCAATTTCAAATCACTTCTGCATCACTTGATGCATAATAGCAATAGAATAACCTTCTATATTCTACTATTTATCTTGAAATTTTGGCCCACGAAATAGAGTTCATGACTCATCGTCAACTTCCGGCGATGCATGCAACCAAGTCAAAGTCGAATACGAGTGGGAGTAGTAGGCAGGACAATATCAAAGTAGCTTTCAGCACGTAAACAAACAATAATCTTTTGCTTTAAGAACCTGTATGGTCACTGAAGCATGAAATTCTACTAATTTTCGAGTAATCTAATTAATGGCTATGACGCGACGTGATGTGGTATTACAAAGTGTTCCATCGTCGATGATGACTAGCGTCAATAAAATACGCAGAATTATTTGCATAGCATAATCATCTGATACTTGTTACAGATGGAATATACAGCAGAAGGTTATGTAAATGAATTCGTTCACATTCGATAATAATATTATGCGGGTTACGATTGTCATAAGGTGGGAGGGACATTATCATTCACACCATCCAACTACTAATGTTATATAGAGCACTGAAATATATTAGCCATATAGTATGGTGAATATATATACGTTACCTATTCATTTTGTGTATATTTCCGATTAGCTGTCTTCCGGGAATTTTGGGGAGTAACCACAACGCAATATGGATCTCAACGGTAATGACAACCCCACCGAATATCATGGCCATTTTTTCGTTTCATTTGCATAGGAAAGTACCATCATCATCATAAAACATATTCTATAGCGCCTCTCTACTAGAGATAATGGTGACTATGTCATTTGAACGGCAACTGTATGCGTTTTCTATAAAACGTACTCGCATTGTTCCTTAAACTTATTCCATTTCTATAACACAATGAGAAACAAGTCGATCACTGTCACTAATGTTGGTTTTCGTTTTACCGTAACATTATACTAACCAGGAAATAGTAGATATACCCAGCTAGTCAATTGGTCACATGTAGGTTCGGTTTACAACAACAACAACAACAAAGAGAGCCAGAATACCTGTATTTCGCAATACAATTGGTGAGCACCCGAAAAGGGAGCATTATCAGTATCCAGTTCTTTAAAAGTACACAAAACAAAAACATTTTGTCATATCTGAGAATCTATTATAAATATAACATAACCAATTGACCAATTACGTATCATATTTAGATACAGACAGATTCTAGACGGTAGGCGGAATGTTGTACTGTACCCTACCTATGACGCTACTAGGTATTCGCATTCATCATAAAACTTTTGGGAGTTCCCTGAGCTATGTTGAAACAATACGATCTAAAATTGGCACTTATTTGCAGTGCTGTAATTACATTCGGTCAATACGCTCCACTAAGTTTATTTTAATTGCATTTGGAATATTGATGAGACACTTCTTCAGAATTGCGAAATATTTGTTATACAATGTCAAAAATACCTGTAATGAATTCAGGAGGTATGGAATTCGGACGGCTGCTCTGATAAGAATCTAAAAACCATAGAAAACTCATCATCTAAGCACAAACTTCAATTAAGATATGCCTCACTCGTGAATGTTATGAATGATCACTTTTTCATTTTATGCTGCGCACGTAAGAGAGAAAACTACTTAACGTGATGCAATTATTGATGTCACTCATTCATAAGGGCTATACGTTCTAATTGAAAACCAGGGGATGTAGACTCAGACCTAAATATGTCATGAACGGGATGTTACACGTTAGGTACCCCAAGCAAACTAAATGCTACTCAATTCAGTCGCATATTAACCCCTATATGGAATATACGAAAACATCGCCAATTGTCCAGTCCTGTAGTTCCGGTCCCTATAGACATAATATATAAATAATGTATGTTTAGTATCTGCCTGCCTGGCTAAAAAAATGCCCTTTCTATAATGTCAAACTAACAAGTAAAGAGTTATCATTAGTTTCCTTATCTATCTTTTCGCTTTTATTATCTTTATATTGTTGTGTGGGGACCAAAAGCACAAAGTAGTTGCAGATTTTTACAGCAAAAACTTAGATTTTAGTGTTTCTTGTAGCCAGTGACTTTTACTATACATGCTTATGAGTATGAGTTCAATATCAATAAAATTATCTCTGTTGGCAAATAAGGTTCATAAAAAGTGCTAGGTTGCTAAAAGGATTGTTCCTATGCATCGAAGTGCGTGGGTTTAAGGAAATTATAGTGTACCAAGAAGGCTCGAATACATTTTTTCTCTGTAGCGAATGAATCTACTATGTAATCCATGGTTTCCTGTTTAGATTCCCTACCATTATCTATATATTTGATGTGGATAGCCAAGTAAATTCACTTCGGTGTCACATATGCAGTTGATAAATATATCCGTCATAAAGGGCTTTGATACATAATACAAAAATGAACTCCTACTGAAGAACTGACTCAAGAATTGGAAGAAGAAACGTGAGGCAAGACGTATGTACGCGTACGAAGAATATAAGAGTGGCAAAATGCATAATGTTATCTCAGCCTATTAAATATTATAATATCATCAGGAAAAGAGTGTAATAATAGCATTAGCGTTGATACAAAAATTGCATTTACATATTATACGTACATTACGTCAACAACATTAGGTTAGCTAACAAATATGATTCACCATTCGGCTTACTATTATAATTTTGTCTACTATTGTCTGACATTCTCCTATAGCAAGCCTAACTGCCTATTATATCATCATTATAATATAAATGGAGGTCTGTCCTTATAAAATTGTGTTAGTATCCATGTTATATGCAGTTGCTTTCGCCGACAAAAGCTACAATGTAAAATGAAGTTGCATGTTTGGAAAACATATGTAATTCACATTAGACATCATGTCATTAAATTCCAGTGGAGGATTTTGCTTGACTTTTCGTGGGGTTTCAATTCGGCGTCCACGAAGAAGAGAATTGGGAAGAATTGCACATCTAGCTCTTTTATATCTCTCACATTATTAGATAGCTAGAGGGTGGCGTTAAGAGGAGAGGCAGCGTCTTGTCTCATACGCCAAGAAAATTCTATTGCTCTTGCTTTGGCGAATTCATCTTTGAAAGTTTTTCATGTTGTGTTTTTGGGAGTACACATGTAGAAGTTGATAGTTTTACGTAAGTACAAGTTGGCGAAAGAGAAACAGAAAGACTAACATGCTTTCTTCTTTCCTCTTCCATCATACACTTTCTCATGCCAGAGCAGATAGTATTTACGTGCTAACTGGATGTTCTGCCTGCCTTATTGTTGTGCCCACATAATATACTATACGTTTGCATAGAGGAAAGTACTAACTCATTGTGAGCCATAAATATCTATGTTCGCGGATTGTAGTGAAGTAGGAAGTAAGTAAGTGAGTTAGACTACATACCTAATATGTATGTACTCACTCCTGAGTACTACTATGGTGGAGATAGACGGGAAAAAGGTTTGGAATATCATGGCAATAATATTTTGTGAGTTTCTATGTACGTGTAATGCACATTTGGATTTAGGTACCTACTTTCTGCCCACACTAGAGCATCACTCTTTTAAGAGAGCTATAGCATTAGACTCCTACTACTAGACTTTTAAATAGAAAGTTTGTTCTGGTTTGACTCATGGTTATGGCCTGGCGCAGCCGAGCAATAGCAGAGCACTAAGTTACCCGGAGTTTCATTTAGTTGTCTTTTCCTATTCTCGACTCACTCTTACTTCGACTTCTGTTTCCTTCTCCTTCCCGTTCATATAAATCAGCATTTCGTCGCTCTTTGCCTCTCAGTCTGGGAAATGCAACGAAAGTAAACCACACTTCACTAACTGTCTTGCCAAACTATTAACTCGGACCGAAGACAGTCATCACTTCACTTGACAACTCACTCCGTCTTTACACAAATCAACATTTAACCAGATATTTTAAATCATTCATCACTCTGAACAATATATATTGCCTCTCGATCGACGGAAGAAACACGAAACTTCTACATTATCAACGAAGCGAAAACCGAAGATACAGTTGACTTTTAATTGAAATTAATTATTTCTTACACAAAAGCTGAGTAGCTATGAGTAGCCGAAGTTTTAGAACCAAAAGTCGTCTATCAATACTTTCGTCATCCAAGACTTTGATGGCAGTCGTCTTGAGCTATCTGGCCATCGCCACTTTCTGCGTCGCCAGTTACCCCAATGGCCACACCAGTTTAGAGGTAAGCACCAAAGCACCACCTTTTCTCATATCTATTTCCTAACTACACTATTTTCACCTGTCCCGGATTCATCTCATCTCATTTCCCAAATTGTTTGCCTTTCTGCCGATACACATTCGCAAAATAAAATAGTAGCTGCTGCAATGCACCTACATAAACTACCATCATAAATAAAACTCTCATACTCTCACATTAATGCTAGCCATTAGATCGGAACAGTCTCGGTAGTCCAAAATGCATATTCAATAATAATACAACCTTTATTTACCATGTCAATTTATCGTGTCAGTTATATTATATGCAATCTACTAAATAGGTTGACATCCGCGAAAAATCTATGTCGATTTATGTAGAGCCGTTTTATTTATCGTCTCAGCATTTATAAATTAGTAATACATTTGCTAACCATTGTCACGAATACAAGAGATCTGACCTGGTAGATTCTTCGTTATCTAGTCTATCTACCCTGCACGAGTAAAGACATAAATAACTAGCAACTGTTGCGAAGCTTGACATAGTTATCGTGATGGCAAACAGGGTAATGATATGGTACCTTAGAGGATTCTATTTGATAGCATACACTTGTTACGTTAGATTTAGGATAGGATGTTGCGTTGCATTTATCAATAGGCAAGACCGGAGTATAGCAAAAAGAACCAACAGGACTACAATTATTTTCTTCATAACATTATAAGTCCACACAATGCACTTATTTCTTCCAACTGATACGTTCCCTGACTCATCCTATCATTTATCATCTGCATTGTTATTTAAGAATTAAGATGTTCCAACGTGTACTATTAATATGTAAGAATTTGATAATAATAATATAAAGGTGGCAGTATAGTAAATATAAAGATAGACCAAAGACGAGCAACAACCATTTATTATATTGCAAATAATTACAAAGCCTTCTATTAATAAGTGCATACTACTAAGTTCAAAGAGGCTTTTTTGTAGAATTTTTACAAAACCAACTCGATCACGACTAAACTTATGGCCACATGTGGATGGCTTTTTCCTTTAAGTCAATTGTATTCGTTACATTGTTAGTATGTAATATGCATGATTTTAACATATTTTATAGACTTGATGAACGCTTATTGATTTAGTGCTACAAGTTCCAAGTTTGTGTCACCCTCAACTTTATTTCTATGGCTGATTTCTTATGGTACATATTATTATGAACTCCTTCGAACCACGACTTCATGCACTTACTGCATTAGTTCCGGTGGCATCGGCAGTTCTGTGTTGATATTTAAGCACTGATTCTTCTATGGAAGGTTTTACGGTATACCTGTTCCATTTTGAAGGAACGTGACACTAGCAATAAATTTTTAGTCACCTATTCAGTTAATTGCTCTAGTTATCGTGTTCTAGTCACATTATTATCTCTCACTATGTATCCCAGTTGTGCCGTTTTTCATCATTTGATTTTAGGTCTGATGCATAACAACATGCATTACAATGTGATTCAGCGTATCACATTCCCTAGTCTTGTAGCCCTAAATTGTTTAACTGTAAATAAGTAGACTCTCATCGTCTCATGCACCACAAATATCAGTACTTACTTATGTTACGATAAGCTTTTAATTTAAGATAATACCTACACAAGTACATAGTTACGCAGCACTAATTCCGCTCCAATAAAATTGAGCACTAATTGACTTTTCGCAACCGCTATTTGGAATAATAAATATGGATGTTTTCAATTTTGCATCCAATTATGTACCTCCCTTCTCTTAACTTATATACCCAAGGGAAATAATGTAGGGAAGTCTCACGAATGAGATATGACTTCAGATTTAAATCAAGAACTGCTGAATTTAATTTGATCAGAATTCATGTGTGAAAGTCTTCTACCATTTAAAACACACTCGCAACACTAATTAATATTATGCTGAGATTGCTATTAACTATAGCTGGTACAGTTATGTATACACCATCACGAGTATTGCTAAGTTGTCCAATTAGTGCAATAGATTTATAGGTAGTTGAATTAGTTAAAACTACTTATTCTAACTGACGATATATGCTTTCATTTCTAAACTTCCTGTACTGTATTTATTTATACACAAACTGGTGTAAATCATCACAGTTCAGAGTATTGATATCAGGAGACATAATATGTCTGTACAATTCCGTAGCTTCATTAAAATAAAATCATAAAAACATGGACAACCAGCTGTTACATGCATGCAACACAATTAATTTCATCCATACTGTAAGCATAGGATAGAACAGAGTAGAGCTTGTTGAATCCATAATTTATTTTTGGGCGCACTTTATGACAATAAGAAATATAGTGTTCAGAAATCTGTAGCATGGAATAACGTTAAAAATGTGTATCTCTGAATAAATAGGATGAATTTGACTTTCCTGTGTGAATATATAGAATATATTTTAAAATCACAATGTCCATCTTGTGTTTTCGATAGGTAGGTAATATATATAGTAGCAATTCAAGTTCAATTTGAAACCAAAAGCCAAAAGCTCTCACAATCAGGAGGATTGATTTTTCTAACCGCAAATGTCTCGTGCTTGTAGCTACTTTAAATGTCTACAGTATGCTAATTTTATCGTTTAAGTAGGTATTGGGAAAGGATTTCCGCTTTTGGATGAATACAATGCGTAGGTTCATATAGGTTTATCATGTATTAGCAAGTATGACTCAAATTTCATTAGCACTATGAAACCAAAAGCCATGGCCATGACCAAATCCAAGAGAATAAGAGAGAGACGTGGCTATGAAAAGTGATAAGTAGCGAAAAATCGGTCAGAAATAAACTATTGTACTGATAGTTATGAAAGGTAAAAAGAACCACAGAAAACCTTGTTCCAATTTAGTTCTCCATGAGCGATGGTGTTCTGTCTGCTGTGTAGGCCAGTAGTGACTGAGTGAGTGAGCAGAGCAGTCATAAGAAGTAGGGTATTATGCTAATGCAGTAGTACCTTACTTTATTGTGTTGTCTGCCTGTATCCCTGTTATCAGTATCAGTGTCTCTTGAGAATTCCGTACACTTGATAAAATATGAAAGAGTACGTACATATCAAAGGTGGTGATAGAGAGTTGTCTGAACAGGAGTTGAAGAGGAATAGCATTACCTGCGTATTTACTTTGTCCAAAAGTTACAAATTTATTCAT